>CAVLFC010000106.1:0-78162 GCA_963668005.1 Melieria crassipennis | reverse complement strand
CTTAAAACCTAGCTTAAAATCCAAACGCGTATGGTTACCTTAATAAAAACCCCTTAAAATGTAGCTAAAGGTTGCAGCTTTATCAAATTAAATGAATAATTCCATTACTATTCGGCAATCATGAACAGATCGATGCGCAAGAGTGACATTAAATGGCTGCCTACTGCAAAATCGATATCAAAATGCTTGTAAAATATGAATTTATATGTTTATTTTAAAAGTAATACCCTTAAAACCTAGCTTAAAATCCAAACGCGTATGGTTACCTTAATAGAAACCCCTTAAAATGTAGCTAAAGGTTGCAGCTTTATCAAATTAAATCAATAATTCCATTACTATTCGGCAATCATGAACAGATCGATGCGCAAGAGTGACATTAAATGGCTGCCTACTGCAAAATCGATATCAAAATGCTTGTAAAATATGAATTTATATGTTTATTTTAAAAGTAATACCCTTAAAACCTAGCTTAAAATCCAAACGCGTATGGTTACCTTAATAAAAACCCCTTAAAATGTAGCTAAAGGTTGCAGCTTTATCAAATTAAATCAATAATTCCATTACTATTCGGCAATCATGAACAGATCGATGCGCAAGAGTGACATTAAATGGCTGCCTACTGCAAAATCGATATCAAAATGCTTGTAAAATATGAATTTATATGTTTATTTTAAAAGTAATACCCTTAAAACCTAGCTTAAAATCCAAACGCGTATGGTTACCTTAATAAAAACCCCTTAAAATGTAGCTAAAGGTTGCAGCTTTATCAAATTAAATCAATAATTCCATTACTATTCGGCAATCATGAACAGATCGATGCGCAAGAGTGACATTAAATGGCTGCCTACTGCAAAATCGATATCAAAATGCTTGTAAAATATGAATTTATATGTTTATTTTAAAAGTAATACCCTTAAAACCTAGCTTAAAATCCAAACGCGTATGGTTACCTTAATAGAAACCCCTTAAAATGTAGCTAAAGGTTGCAGCTTTATCAAATTAAATCAATAATTCCATTACTATTCGGCAATCATGAACAGATCGATGCGCAAGAGTGACATTAAATGGCTGCCTACTGCAAAATCGATATCAAAATGCTTGTAAAATATGAATTTATATGTTTATTTTAAAAGTAATACCCTTAAAACCTAGCTTAAAATCCAAACGCGTATGGTTACCTTAATAAAAACCCCTTAAAATGTAGCTAAAGGTTGCAGCTTTATCAAATTAAATCAATAATTCCATTACTATTCGGCAATCATGAACAGATCGATGCGCAAGAGTGACATTAAATGGCTGCCTACTGCAAAATCGATATCAAAATGCTTGTAAAATATGAATTTATATGTTTATTTTAAAAGTAATACCCTTAAAACCTAGCTTAAAATCCAAACGCGTATGGTTACCTTAATAAAAACCCCTTAAAATGTAGCTAAAGGTTGCAGCTTTATCAAATAAAATCAATAATTCCATTACTATTCGGCAATCATGAACAGATCGATGCGCAAGAGTGACATTAAATGGCTGCCTACTGCAAAATCGATATCAAAATGCTTGTAAAATATGAATTTATATGTTTATTTTAAAAGTAATACCCTTAAAACCTAGCTTAAAATCCAAACGCGTATGGTTACCTTAATAGAAACCCCTTAAAATGTAGCTAAAGGTTGCAGCTTTATCAAATTAAATCAATAATTCCATTACTATTCGGCAATCATGAACAGATCGATGCGCAAGAGTGACATTAAATGGCTGCCTACTGCAAAATCGATATCAAAATGCTTGTAAAATATGAATTTATATGTTTATTTTAAAAGTAATACCCTTAAAACCTAGCTTAAAATCCAAACGCGTATGGTTACCTTAATAAAAACCCCTTAAAATGTAGCTAAAGGTTGCAGCTTTATCAAATTAAATCAATAATTCCATTACTATTCGGCAATCATGAACAGATCGATGCGCAAGAGTGACATTAAATGGCTGCCTACTGCAAAATCGATATCAAAATGCTTGTAAAATATGAATTTATATGTTTATTTTAAAAGTAATACCCTTAAAACCTAGCTTAAAATCCAAACGCGTATGGTTACCTTAATAAAAACCCCTTAAAATGTAGCTAAAGGTTGCAGCTTTATCAAATTAAATGAATAATTCCATTACTATTCGGCAATCATGAACAGATCGATGCGCAAGAGTGACATTAAATGGCTGCCTACTGCAAAATCGATATCAAAATGCTTGTAAAATATGAATTTATATGTTTATTTTAAAAGTAATACCCTTAAAACCTAGCTTAAAATCCAAACGCGTATGGTTACCTTAATAGAAACCCCTTAAAATGTAGCTAAAGGTTGCAGCTTTATCAAATTAAATCAATAATTCCATTACTATTCGGCAATCATGAACAGATCGATGCGCAAGAGTGACATTAAATGGCTGCCTACTGCAAAATCGATATCAAAATGCTTGTAAAATATGAATTTATATGTTTATTTTAAAAGTAATACCCTTAAAACCTAGCTTAAAATCCAAACGCGTATGGTTACCTTAATAAAAACCCCTTAAAATGTAGCTAAAGGTTGCAGCTTTATCAAATTAAATCAATAATTCCATTACTATTCGGCAATCATGAACAGATCGATGCGCAAGAGTGACATTAAATGGCTGCCTACTGCAAAATCGATATCAAAATGCTTGTAAAATATGAATTTATATGTTTATTTTAAAAGTAATACCCTTAAAACCTAGCTTAAAATCCAAACGCGTATGGTTACCTTAATAAAAACCCCTTAAAATGTAGCTAAAGGTTGCAGCTTTATCAAATTAAATCAATAATTCCATTACTATTCGGCAATCATGAACAGATCGATGCGCAAGAGTGACATTAAATGGCTGCCTACTGCAAAATCGATATCAAAATGCTTGTAAAATATGAATTTATATGTTTATTTTAAAAGTAATACCCTTAAAACCTAGCTTAAAATCCAAACGCGTATGGTTACCTTAATAGAAACCCCTTAAAATGTAGCTAAAGGTTGCAGCTTTATCAAATTAAATCAATAATTCCATTACTATTCGGCAATCATGAACAGATCGATGCGCAAGAGTGACATTAAATGGCTGCCTACTGCAAAATCGATATCAAAATGCTTGTAAAATATGAATTTATATGTTTATTTTAAAAGTAATACCCTTAAAACCTAGCTTAAAATCCAAACGCGTATGGTTACCTTAATAAAAACCCCTTAAAATGTAGCTAAAGGTTGCAGCTTTATCAAATTAAATCAATAATTCCATTACTATTCGGCAATCATGAACAGATCGATGCGCAAGAGTGACATTAAATGGCTGCCTACTGCAAAATCGATATCAAAATGCTTGTAAAATATGAATTTATATGTTTATTTTAAAAGTAATACCCTTAAAACCTAGCTTAAAATCCAAACGCGTATGGTTACCTTAATAAAAACCCCTTAAAATGTAGCTAAAGGTTGCAGCTTTATCAAATAAAATCAATAATTCCATTACTATTCGGCAATCATGAACAGATCGATGCGCAAGAGTGACATTAAATGGCTGCCTACTGCAAAATCGATATCAAAATGCTTGTAAAATATGAATTTATATGTTTATTTTAAAAGTAATACCCTTAAAACCTAGCTTAAAATCCAAACGCGTATGGTTACCTTAATAGAAACCCCTTAAAATGTAGCTAAAGGTTGCAGCTTTATCAAATTAAATCAATAATTCCATTACTATTCGGCAATCATGAACAGATCGATGCGCAAGAGTGACATTAAATGGCTGCCTACTGCAAAATCGATATCAAAATGCTTGTAAAATATGAATTTATATGTTTATTTTAAAAGTAATACCCTTAAAACCTAGCTTAAAATCCAAACGCGTATGGTTACCTTAATAAAAACCCCTTAAAATGTAGCTAAAGGTTGCAGCTTTATCAAATTAAATCAATAATTCCATTACTATTCGGCAATCATGAACAGATCGATGCGCAAGAGTGACATTAAATGGCTGCCTACTGCAAAATCGATATCAAAATGCTTGTAAAATATGAATTTATATGTTTATTTTAAAAGTAATACCCTTAAAACCTAGCTTAAAATCCAAACGCGTATGGTTACCTTAATAAAAACCCCTTAAAATGTAGCTAAAGGTTGCAGCTTTATCAAATTAAATGAATAATTCCATTACTATTCGGCAATCATGAACAGATCGATGCGCAAGAGTGACATTAAATGGCTGCCTACTGCAAAATCGATATCAAAATGCTTGTAAAATATGAATTTATATGTTTATTTTAAAAGTAATACCCTTAAAACCTAGCTTAAAATCCAAACGCGTATGGTTACCTTAATAGAAACCCCTTAAAATGTAGCTAAAGGTTGCAGCTTTATCAAATTAAATCAATAATTCCATTACTATTCGGCAATCATGAACAGATCGATGCGCAAGAGTGACATTAAATGGCTGCCTACTGCAAAATCGATATCAAAATGCTTGTAAAATATGAATTTATATGTTTATTTTAAAAGTAATACCCTTAAAACCTAGCTTAAAATCCAAACGCGTATGGTTACCTTAATAAAAACCCCTTAAAATGTAGCTAAAGGTTGCAGCTTTATCAAATTAAATCAATAATTCCATTACTATTCGGCAATCATGAACAGATCGATGCGCAAGAGTGACATTAAATGGCTGCCTACTGCAAAATCGATATCAAAATGCTTGTAAAATATGAATTTATATGTTTATTTTAAAAGTAATACCCTTAAAACCTAGCTTAAAATCCAAACGCGTATGGTTACCTTAATAAAAACCCCTTAAAATGTAGCTAAAGGTTGCAGCTTTATCAAATTAAATCAATAATTCCATTACTATTCGGCAATCATGAACAGATCGATGCGCAAGAGTGACATTAAATGGCTGCCTACTGCAAAATCGATATCAAAATGCTTGTAAAATATGAATTTATATGTTTATTTTAAAAGTAATACCCTTAAAACCTAGCTTAAAATCCAAACGCGTATGGTTACCTTAATAGAAACCCCTTAAAATGTAGCTAAAGGTTGCAGCTTTATCAAATTAAATCAATAATTCCATTACTATTCGGCAATCATGAACAGATCGATGCGCAAGAGTGACATTAAATGGCTGCCTACTGCAAAATCGATATCAAAATGCTTGTAAAATATGAATTTATATGTTTATTTTAAAAGTAATACCCTTAAAACCTAGCTTAAAATCCAAACGCGTATGGTTACCTTAATAAAAACCCCTTAAAATGTAGCTAAAGGTTGCAGCTTTATCAAATTAAATCAATAATTCCATTACTATTCGGCAATCATGAACAGATCGATGCGCAAGAGTGACATTAAATGGCTGCCTACTGCAAAATCGATATCAAAATGCTTGTAAAATATGAATTTATATGTTTATTTTAAAAGTAATACCCTTAAAACCTAGCTTAAAATCCAAACGCGTATGGTTACCTTAATAAAAACCCCTTAAAATGTAGCTAAAGGTTGCAGCTTTATCAAATTAAATGAATAATTCCATTACTATTCGGCAATCATGAACAGATCGATGCGCAAGAGTGACATTAAATGGCTGCCTACTGCAAAATCGATATCAAAATGCTTGTAAAATATGAATTTATATGTTTATTTTAAAAGTAATACCCTTAAAACCTAGCTTAAAATCCAAACGCGTATGGTTACCTTAATAGAAACCCCTTAAAATGTAGCTAAAGGTTGCAGCTTTATCAAATTAAATCAATAATTCCATTACTATTCGGCAATCATGAACAGATCGATGCGCAAGAGTGACATTAAATGGCTGCCTACTGCAAAATCGATATCAAAATGCTTGTAAAATATGAATTTATATGTTTATTTTAAAAGTAATACCCTTAAAACCTAGCTTAAAATCCAAACGCGTATGGTTACCTTAATAAAAACCCCTTAAAATGTAGCTAAAGGTTGCAGCTTTATCAAATTAAATCAATAATTCCATTACTATTCGGCAATCATGAACAGATCGATGCGCAAGAGTGACATTAAATGGCTGCCTACTGCAAAATCGATATCAAAATGCTTGTAAAATATGAATTTATATGTTTATTTTAAAAGTAATACCCTTAAAACCTAGCTTAAAATCCAAACGCGTATGGTTACCTTAATAAAAACCCCTTAAAATGTAGCTAAAGGTTGCAGCTTTATCAAATTAAATCAATAATTCCATTACTATTCGGCAATCATGAACAGATCGATGCGCAAGAGTGACATTAAATGGCTGCCTACTGCAAAATCGATATCAAAATGCTTGTAAAATATGAATTTATATGTTTATTTTAAAAGTAATACCCTTAAAACCTAGCTTAAAATCCAAACGCGTATGGTTACCTTAATAGAAACCCCTTAAAATGTAGCTAAAGGTTGCAGCTTTATCAAATTAAATCAATAATTCCATTACTATTCGGCAATCATGAACAGATCGATGCGCAAGAGTGACATTAAATGGCTGCCTACTGCAAAATCGATATCAAAATGCTTGTAAAATATGAATTTATATGTTTATTTTAAAAGTAATACCCTTAAAACCTAGCTTAAAATCCAAACGCGTATGGTTACCTTAATAAAAACCCCTTAAAATGTAGCTAAAGGTTGCAGCTTTATCAAATTAAATCAATAATTCCATTACTATTCGGCAATCATGAACAGATCGATGCGCAAGAGTGACATTAAATGGCTGCCTACTGCAAAATCGATATCAAAATGCTTGTAAAATATGAATTTATATGTTTATTTTAAAAGTAATACCCTTAAAACCTAGCTTAAAATCCAAACGCGTATGGTTACCTTAATAAAAACCCCTTAAAATGTAGCTAAAGGTTGCAGCTTTATCAAATTAAATGAATAATTCCATTACTATTCGGCAATCATGAACAGATCGATGCGCAAGAGTGACATTAAATGGCTGCCTACTGCAAAATCGATATCAAAATGCTTGTAAAATATGAATTTATATGTTTATTTTAAAAGTAATACCCTTAAAACCTAGCTTAAAATCCAAACGCGTATGGTTACCTTAATAGAAACCCCTTAAAATGTAGCTAAAGGTTGCAGCTTTATCAAATTAAATCAATAATTCCATTACTATTCGGCAATCATGAACAGATCGATGCGCAAGAGTGACATTAAATGGCTGCCTACTGCAAAATCGATATCAAAATGCTTGTAAAATATGAATTTATATGTTTATTTTAAAAGTAATACCCTTAAAACCTAGCTTAAAATCCAAACGCGTATGGTTACCTTAATAAAAACCCCTTAAAATGTAGCTAAAGGTTGCAGCTTTATCAAATTAAATCAATAATTCCATTACTATTCGGCAATCATGAACAGATCGATGCGCAAGAGTGACATTAAATGGCTGCCTACTGCAAAATCGATATCAAAATGCTTGTAAAATATGAATTTATATGTTTATTTTAAAAGTAATACCCTTAAAACCTAGCTTAAAATCCAAACGCGTATGGTTACCTTAATAAAAACCCCTTAAAATGTAGCTAAAGGTTGCAGCTTTATCAAATTAAATGAATAATTCCATTACTATTCGGCAATCATGAACAGATCGATGCGCAAGAGTGACATTAAATGGCTGCCTACTGCAAAATCGATATCAAAATGCTTGTAAAATATGAATTTATATGTTTATTTTAAAAGTAATACCCTTAAAACCTAGCTTAAAATCCAAACGCGTATGGTTACCTTAATAGAAACCCCTTAAAATGTAGCTAAAGGTTGCAGCTTTATCAAATTAAATCAATAATTCCATTACTATTCGGCAATCATGAACAGATCGATGCGCAAGAGTGACATTAAATGGCTGCCTACTGCAAAATCGATATCAAAATGCTTGTAAAATATGAATTTATATGTTTATTTTAAAAGTAATACCCTTAAAACCTAGCTTAAAATCCAAACGCGTATGGTTACCTTAATAAAAACCCCTTAAAATGTAGCTAAAGGTTGCAGCTTTATCAAATTAAATCAATAATTCCATTACTATTCGGCAATCATGAACAGATCGATGCGCAAGAGTGACATTAAATGGCTGCCTACTGCAAAATCGATATCAAAATGCTTGTAAAATATGAATTTATATGTTTATTTTAAAAGTAATACCCTTAAAACCTAGCTTAAAATCCAAACGCGTATGGTTACCTTAATAAAAACCCCTTAAAATGTAGCTAAAGGTTGCAGCTTTATCAAATTAAATCAATAATTCCATTACTATTCGGCAATCATGAACAGATCGATGCGCAAGAGTGACATTAAATGGCTGCCTACTGCAAAATCGATATCAAAATGCTTGTAAAATATGAATTTATATGTTTATTTTAAAAGTAATACCCTTAAAACCTAGCTTAAAATCCAAACGCGTATGGTTACCTTAATAGAAACCCCTTAAAATGTAGCTAAAGGTTGCAGCTTTATCAAATTAAATCAATAATTCCATTACTATTCGGCAATCATGAACAGATCGATGCGCAAGAGTGACATTAAATGGCTGCCTACTGCAAAATCGATATCAAAATGCTTGTAAAATATGAATTTATATGTTTATTTTAAAAGTAATACCCTTAAAACCTAGCTTAAAATCCAAACGCGTATGGTTACCTTAATAAAAACCCCTTAAAATGTAGCTAAAGGTTGCAGCTTTATCAAATTAAATCAATAATTCCATTACTATTCGGCAATCATGAACAGATCGATGCGCAAGAGTGACATTAAATGGCTGCCTACTGCAAAATCGATATCAAAATGCTTGTAAAATATGAATTTATATGTTTATTTTAAAAGTAATACCCTTAAAACCTAGCTTAAAATCCAAACGCGTATGGTTACCTTAATAAAAACCCCTTAAAATGTAGCTAAAGGTTGCAGCTTTATCAAATTAAATGAATAATTCCATTACTATTCGGCAATCATGAACAGATCGATGCGCAAGAGTGACATTAAATGGCTGCCTACTGCAAAATCGATATCAAAATGCTTGTAAAATATGAATTTATATGTTTATTTTAAAAGTAATACCCTTAAAACCTAGCTTAAAATCCAAACGCGTATGGTTACCTTAATAGAAACCCCTTAAAATGTAGCTAAAGGTTGCAGCTTTATCAAATTAAATCAATAATTCCATTACTATTCGGCAATCATGAACAGATCGATGCGCAAGAGTGACATTAAATGGCTGCCTACTGCAAAATCGATATCAAAATGCTTGTAAAATATGAATTTATATGTTTATTTTAAAAGTAATACCCTTAAAACCTAGCTTAAAATCCAAACGCGTATGGTTACCTTAATAAAAACCCCTTAAAATGTAGCTAAAGGTTGCAGCTTTATCAAATTAAATCAATAATTCCATTACTATTCGGCAATCATGAACAGATCGATGCGCAAGAGTGACATTAAATGGCTGCCTACTGCAAAATCGATATCAAAATGCTTGTAAAATATGAATTTATATGTTTATTTTAAAAGTAATACCCTTAAAACCTAGCTTAAAATCCAAACGCGTATGGTTACCTTAATAAAAACCCCTTAAAATGTAGCTAAAGGTTGCAGCTTTATCAAATTAAATCAATAATTCCATTACTATTCGGCAATCATGAACAGATCGATGCGCAAGAGTGACATTAAATGGCTGCCTACTGCAAAATCGATATCAAAATGCTTGTAAAATATGAATTTATATGTTTATTTTAAAAGTAATACCCTTAAAACCTAGCTTAAAATCCAAACGCGTATGGTTACCTTAATAGAAACCCCTTAAAATGTAGCTAAAGGTTGCAGCTTTATCAAATTAAATCAATAATTCCATTACTATTCGGCAATCATGAACAGATCGATGCGCAAGAGTGACATTAAATGGCTGCCTACTGCAAAATCGATATCAAAATGCTTGTAAAATATGAATTTATATGTTTATTTTAAAAGTAATACCCTTAAAACCTAGCTTAAAATCCAAACGCGTATGGTTACCTTAATAAAAACCCCTTAAAATGTAGCTAAAGGTTGCAGCTTTATCAAATTAAATCAATAATTCCATTACTATTCGGCAATCATGAACAGATCGATGCGCAAGAGTGACATTAAATGGCTGCCTACTGCAAAATCGATATCAAAATGCTTGTAAAATATGAATTTATATGTTTATTTTAAAAGTAATACCCTTAAAACCTAGCTTAAAATCCAAACGCGTATGGTTACCTTAATAAAAACCCCTTAAAATGTAGCTAAAGGTTGCAGCTTTATCAAATTAAATGAATAATTCCATTACTATTCGGCAATCATGAACAGATCGATGCGCAAGAGTGACATTAAATGGCTGCCTACTGCAAAATCGATATCAAAATGCTTGTAAAATATGAATTTATATGTTTATTTTAAAAGTAATACCCTTAAAACCTAGCTTAAAATCCAAACGCGTATGGTTACCTTAATAGAAACCCCTTAAAATGTAGCTAAAGGTTGCAGCTTTATCAAATTAAATCAATAATTCCATTACTATTCGGCAATCATGAACAGATCGATGCGCAAGAGTGACATTAAATGGCTGCCTACTGCAAAATCGATATCAAAATGCTTGTAAAATATGAATTTATATGTTTATTTTAAAAGTAATACCCTTAAAACCTAGCTTAAAATCCAAACGCGTATGGTTACCTTAATAAAAACCCCTTAAAATGTAGCTAAAGGTTGCAGCTTTATCAAATTAAATCAATAATTCCATTACTATTCGGCAATCATGAACAGATCGATGCGCAAGAGTGACATTAAATGGCTGCCTACTGCAAAATCGATATCAAAATGCTTGTAAAATATGAATTTATATGTTTATTTTAAAAGTAATACCCTTAAAACCTAGCTTAAAATCCAAACGCGTATGGTTACCTTAATAAAAACCCCTTAAAATGTAGCTAAAGGTTGCAGCTTTATCAAATTAAATGAATAATTCCATTACTATTCGGCAATCATGAACAGATCGATGCGCAAGAGTGACATTAAATGGCTGCCTACTGCAAAATCGATATCAAAATGCTTGTAAAATATGAATTTATATGTTTATTTTAAAAGTAATACCCTTAAAACCTAGCTTAAAATCCAAACGCGTATGGTTACCTTAATAGAAACCCCTTAAAATGTAGCTAAAGGTTGCAGCTTTATCAAATTAAATCAATAATTCCATTACTATTCGGCAATCATGAACAGATCGATGCGCAAGAGTGACATTAAATGGCTGCCTACTGCAAAATCGATATCAAAATGCTTGTAAAATATGAATTTATATGTTTATTTTAAAAGTAATACCCTTAAAACCTAGCTTAAAATCCAAACGCGTATGGTTACCTTAATAAAAACCCCTTAAAATGTAGCTAAAGGTTGCAGCTTTATCAAATTAAATCAATAATTCCATTACTATTCGGCAATCATGAACAGATCGATGCGCAAGAGTGACATTAAATGGCTGCCTACTGCAAAATCGATATCAAAATGCTTGTAAAATATGAATTTATATGTTTATTTTAAAAGTAATACCCTTAAAACCTAGCTTAAAATCCAAACGCGTATGGTTACCTTAATAAAAACCCCTTAAAATGTAGCTAAAGGTTGCAGCTTTATCAAATTAAATCAATAATTCCATTACTATTCGGCAATCATGAACAGATCGATGCGCAAGAGTGACATTAAATGGCTGCCTACTGCAAAATCGATATCAAAATGCTTGTAAAATATGAATTTATATGTTTATTTTAAAAGTAATACCCTTAAAACCTAGCTTAAAATCCAAACGCGTATGGTTACCTTAATAGAAACCCCTTAAAATGTAGCTAAAGGTTGCAGCTTTATCAAATTAAATCAATAATTCCATTACTATTCGGCAATCATGAACAGATCGATGCGCAAGAGTGACATTAAATGGCTGCCTACTGCAAAATCGATATCAAAATGCTTGTAAAATATGAATTTATATGTTTATTTTAAAAGTAATACCCTTAAAACCTAGCTTAAAATCCAAACGCGTATGGTTACCTTAATAAAAACCCCTTAAAATGTAGCTAAAGGTTGCAGCTTTATCAAATTAAATCAATAATTCCATTACTATTCGGCAATCATGAACAGATCGATGCGCAAGAGTGACATTAAATGGCTGCCTACTGCAAAATCGATATCAAAATGCTTGTAAAATATGAATTTATATGTTTATTTTAAAAGTAATACCCTTAAAACCTAGCTTAAAATCCAAACGCGTATGGTTACCTTAATAAAAACCCCTTAAAATGTAGCTAAAGGTTGCAGCTTTATCAAATTAAATGAATAATTCCATTACTATTCGGCAATCATGAACAGATCGATGCGCAAGAGTGACATTAAATGGCTGCCTACTGCAAAATCGATATCAAAATGCTTGTAAAATATGAATTTATATGTTTATTTTAAAAGTAATACCCTTAAAACCTAGCTTAAAATCCAAACGCGTATGGTTACCTTAATAGAAACCCCTTAAAATGTAGCTAAAGGTTGCAGCTTTATCAAATTAAATCAATAATTCCATTACTATTCGGCAATCATGAACAGATCGATGCGCAAGAGTGACATTAAATGGCTGCCTACTGCAAAATCGATATCAAAATGCTTGTAAAATATGAATTTATATGTTTATTTTAAAAGTAATACCCTTAAAACCTAGCTTAAAATCCAAACGCGTATGGTTACCTTAATAAAAACCCCTTAAAATGTAGCTAAAGGTTGCAGCTTTATCAAATTAAATCAATAATTCCATTACTATTCGGCAATCATGAACAGATCGATGCGCAAGAGTGACATTAAATGGCTGCCTACTGCAAAATCGATATCAAAATGCTTGTAAAATATGAATTTATATGTTTATTTTAAAAGTAATACCCTTAAAACCTAGCTGGAGTCTTGTGTATTCTATCTTAGTCTGTCGTCTCTGTGTACCTCTACCGTCTTCCATTCATTGGGTCTATTTATCTTCCCTTCCGGACGTATCCTACACTAGTACCTTACGACACCAAACTTGCTAATTATGAAAATTTTGCCCACCCACCCTCCCAGGCACGAAGTGCTAAAGGGGACGTGTACGGCGCACGCACCGCGACAAACATGGTGGAGGAGGTGTGGATAGTTATATATATGTGACAGTTTTGCGAACACGTATCTGTGAATTGTGAATGCAACATGTATATGAGCCAGAAGCGTGTGAACGAAAATAAGTACCACCTGCTGCAATACTGCAACAGTATTACTCGGATATAAGCAGTTTTTGGGTGTAAATATGCGTTTTCTACAAACGAGGAGTGCTTAGTGCGTATAAACCGAAATCGATTTTGAAGCTACAATGCACTATTGGGTAATAATAACGCAATTTTTTGTTAATTGAGTACGCCTTATAATAAATATGAATTTTATATACTTTATTGACTATGGTGGGTTTTGGTTTAGGGTCATTGCATAAAAGGGGGGAATACTGTGCTGTGAAATGGGAAGGTTGGCTGCGATTAGTATCAGCTGGTAGCGTCATTTTACATGTGGGTTAGCAAAAAATCTATTACGAAGAGCAGGAAAAGACGAGCTTGTTTTTTATTTGGCATTGTTTTGTTTTTGATTGCGATATGTGTACCTTGTTTTTTTTTTATTGTGTAAGTTTTCGCATAAAGGTGCAACAGACTTTACGCACATGCAAAAGTTAATTTTAAAAATATGTTCAGCACTGAGTTGACAATTCATTATTGCAGCTGTACCTATTATTTTGGTAGTTATTTTAAAAATGTGAAGAAGTTTTCGTAATGTGTATTAATTTCTGAGTTTATTCACGCGATCAATTATGCATTTATACTGAATTGTGGTGCTACAATAACGTGTAATAGAAACAGAAATTATTTACAGAAATAAATTATTTCATACGCTGAAGTCAGCAGATATTCGGTTGCTTTTTCCTTCAGTTCATGTCTCATTGAGTTTGCCGTTTCTAGTGCAGCACGAAACAGTGATGGCAAGTTGAACTCTTTTCAAACGCAGAGGTGCAACTCAAGCAATGCAAACGTTAAGGTTTTGAGGGCAGTCAGCAAAAACTGATGTAAAATCATATTAAAACACGAGGCAACATACTTATGACGTTTTTCAGCAACAACGTTTTTTTGCAATCAATTTCCTATAAACGTACTACAGAATGAAAGCAAAAACAAACCAATTATTTTATTTGCAAATAAACATCGAACGCACCAGCAGCCCTTGCCCTGGCGTTTGTATGGCGAATGTTTTGTTCTTTAGTGGTTGGGATTGTAATACCGAGGTGCTCTTAGTTAATATATTGGTAATTTATTTATTGACTCTTTTTATGGAGCTTTTCATTATTAAAAAAAATGGAGATTAATAAGAAATAATTAAATAAATTTCATGTTGGATGCAGCTGAGGATTGAACCCGGGTCTCCTAGTGGCCCAAGCAATTTAACGCACTGATCAGCAAATCCGCGGCGGTCGCAATAAAAAATGGCAGTTGCCGACCGTGAAAGCGAAACTTTCTTGCTTACGGAGTCACTATGCACCGGCCAACGCGGCCCGACCAGTGACTACGTGACGTGCAACTCGGAGGAGAAATGATTTTCAGACCATTTTTTGCTTTTTCCAATCGTCCGATAGTGTACGGGTTTTTTACCCAAACATTCGCACAGCACCGGTTACCAGTCAATTGTTTGCATCTTAAAGTGCTAACTTTTCTTATTCGCTGTAAATATAGCATTGCAAATCAACTTGTTTTACTGGTCTAAGTAATTTTGATTGTAACGCGTACAAAAAAAAAGCAGAAATAAATTATTTCATACGCTGAAGTCAGCAGATATTCGGTTGCTTTTTCCTTCAGTTCATGTCTCATTGAGTTTGCCGTTTCTAGTGCAGCACAAAACAGTGATGGCAAGTTGAACTCTTTTCAAACGCAGAGCTGCAACTCAAGCAATGCAAACGTTAAGGCTTTGAGGGCAGTCAGCAAAAACTGATGTAAAATCCCTACAAACGGATGGTGATGGCCTTTCTGCAAAATCGATATCAATATGCTTGTAAAATATGAATTTATATGTTTATTTTAAAAGTAATACCCTTAAAACCTAGCTTAAAATCCAAACGCGTATGGTTACCTTAATAAAAACCCCTTAAAATGTAGCTAAAGGTTGCAGCTTTATCAAATTAAATCAATAATTCCATTACTATTCGGCAATCATGAACAGATCGATGCGCAAGAGTGACATTAAATGGCTGCCTACTGCAAAATCGATATCAAAATGCTTGTAAAATATGAATTTATATGTTTATTTTAAAAGTAATACCCTTAAAACCTAGCTTAAAATCCAAACGCGTATGGTTACCTTAATAAAAACCCCTTAAAATGTAGCTAAAGGTTGCAGCTTTATCAAATTAAATCAATAATTCCATTACTATTCGGCAATCATGAACAGATCGATGCGCAAGAGTGACATTAAATGGCTGCCTACTGCAAAATCGATATCAAAATGCTTGTAAAATATGAATTTATATGTTTATTTTAAAAGTAATACCCTTAAAACCTAGCTTAAAACCCAAACGCGTATGGTTACCTTAATAGAAACCCCTTAAAATGTAGCTAAAGGTTGCAGCTTTATCAAATTAAATCAATAATTCCATTACTATTCGGCAATCATGAACAGATCGATGCGCAAGAGTGACATTAAATGGCTGCCTACTGCAAAATCGATATCAAAATGCTTGTAAAATATGAATTTATATGTTTATTTTAAAAGTAATACCCTTAAAACCTAGCTTAAAATCCAAACGCGTATGGTTACCTTAATAGAAACCCCTTAAAATGTAGCTAAAGGTTGCAGCTTTATCAAATTAAATCAATAATTCCATTACTATTCGGCAATCATGAACAGATCGATGCGCAAGAGTGACATTAAATGGCTGCCTACTGCAAAATCGATATCAAAATGCTTGTAAAATATGAATTTATATGTTTATTTTAAAAGTAATACCCTTAAAACCTAGCTTAAAATCCAAACGCGTATGGTTACCTTAATAAAAACCCCTTAAAATGTAGCTAAAGGTTGCAGCTTTATCAAATTAAATCAATAATTCCATTACTATTCGGCAATCATGAACAGATCGATGCGCAAGAGTGACATTAAATGGCTGCCTACTGCAAAATCGATATCAAAATGCTTGTAAAATATGAATTTATATGTTTATTTTAAAAGTAATACCCTTAAAACCTAGCTTAAAATCCAAACGCGTATGGTTACCTTAATAAAAACCCCTTAAAATGTAGCTAAAGGTTGCAGCTTTATCAAATTAAATCAATAATTCCATTACTATTCGGCAATCATGAACAGATCGATGCGCAAGAGTGACATTAAATGGCTGCCTACTGCAAAATCGATATCAAAATGCTTGTAAAATATGAATTTATATGTTTATTTTAAAAGTAATACCCTTAAAACCTAGCTTAAAATCCAAACGCGTATGGTTACCTTAATAGAAACCCCTTAAAATGTAGCTAAAGGTTGCAGCTTTATCAAATTAAATCAATAATTCCATTACTATTCGGCAATCATGAACAGATCGATGCGCAAGAGTGACATTAAATGGCTGCCTACTGCAAAATCGATATCAAAATGCTTGTAAAATATGAATTTATATGTTTATTTTAAAAGTAATACCCTTAAAACCTAGCTTAAAATCCAAACGCGTATGGTTACCTTAATAAAAACCCCTTAAAATGTAGCTAAAGGTTGCAGCTTTATCAAATTAAATCAATAATTCCATTACTATTCGGCAATCATGAACAGATCGATGCGCAAGAGTGACATTAAATGGCTGCCTACTGCAAAATCGATATCAAAATGCTTGTAAAATATGAATTTATATGTTTATTTTAAAAGTAATACCCTTAAAACCTAGCTTAAAATCCAAACGCGTATGGTTACCTTAATAAAAACCCCTTAAAATGTAGCTAAAGGTTGCAGCTTTATCAAATTAAATCAATAATTCCATTACTATTCGGCAATCATGAACAGATCGATGCGCAAGAGTGACATTAAATGGCTGCCTACTGCAAAATCGATATCAAAATGCTTGTAAAATATGAATTTATATGTTTATTTTAAAAGTAATACCCTTAAAACCTAGCTTAAAATCCAAACGCGTATGGTTACCTTAATAAAAACCCCTTAAAATGTAGCTAAAGGTTGCAGCTTTATCAAATTAAATCAATAATTCCATTACTATTCGGCAATCATGAACAGATCGATGCGCAAGAGTGACATTAAATGGCTGCCTACTGCAAAATCGATATCAAAATGCTTGTAAAATATGAATTTATATGTTTATTTTAAAAGTAATACCCTTAAAACCTAGCTTAAAATCCAAACGCGTATGGTTACCTTAATAAAAACCCCTTAAAATGTAGCTAAAGGTTGCAGCTTTATCAAATTAAATCAATAATTCCATTACTATTCGGCAATCATGAACAGATCGATGCGCAAGAGTGACATTAAATGGCTGCCTACTGCAAAATCGATATCAAAATGCTTGTAAAATATGAATTTATATGTTTATTTTAAAAGTAATACCCTTAAAACCTAGCTTAAAATCCAAACGCGTATGGTTACCTTAATAGAAACCCCTTAAAATGTAGCTAAAGGTTGCAGCTTTATCAAATTAAATCAATAATTCCATTACTATTCGGCAATCATGAACAGATCGATGCGCAAGAGTGACATTAAATGGCTGCCTACTGCAAAATCGATATCAAAATGCTTGTAAAATATGAATTTATATGTTTATTTTAAAAGTAATACCCTTAAAACCTAGCTTAAAATCCAAACGCGTATGGTTACCTTAATAAAAACCCCTTAAAATGTAGCTAAAGGTTGCAGCTTTATCAAATTAAATCAATAATTCCATTACTATTCGGCAATCATGAACAGATCGATGCGCAAGAGTGACATTAAATGGCTGCCTACTGCAAAATCGATATCAAAATGCTTGTAAAATATGAATTTATATGTTTATTTTAAAAGTAATACCCTTAAAACCTAGCTTAAAATCCAAACGCGTATGGTTACCTTAATAAAAACCCCTTAAAATGTAGCTAAAGGTTGCAGCTTTATCAAATTAAATCAATAATTCCATTACTATTCGGCAATCATGAACAGATCGATGCGCAAGAGTGACATTAAATGGCTGCCTACTGCAAAATCGATATCAAAATGCTTGTAAAATATGAATTTATATGTTTATTTTAAAAGTAATACCCTTAAAACCTAGCTTAAAATCCAAACGCGTATGGTTACCTTAATAAAAACCCCTTAAAATGTAGCTAAAGGTTGCAGCTTTATCAAATTAAATCAATAATTCCATTACTATTCGGCAATCATGAACAGATCGATGCGCAAGAGTGACATTAAATGGCTGCCTACTGCAAAATCGATATCAAAATGCTTGTAAAATATGAATTTATATGTTTATTTTAAAAGTAATACCCTTAAAACCTAGCTTAAAATCCAAACGCGTATGGTTACCTTAATAAAAACCCCTTAAAATGTAGCTAAAGGTTGCAGCTTTATCAAATTAAATCAATAATTCCATTACTATTCGGCAATCATGAACAGATCGATGCGCAAGAGTGACATTAAATGGCTGCCTACTGCAAAATCGATATCAAAATGCTTGTAAAATATGAATTTATATGTTTATTTTAAAAGTAATACCCTTAAAACCTAGCTTAAAATCCAAACGCGTATGGTTACCTTAATAAAAACCCCTTAAAATGTAGCTAAAGGTTGCAGCTTTATCAAATTAAATCAATAATTCCATTACTATTCGGCAATCATGAACAGATCGATGCGCAAGAGTGACATTAAATGGCTGCCTACTGCAAAATCGATATCAAAATGCTTGTAAAATATGAATTTATATGTTTATTTTAAAAGTAATACCCTTAAAACCTAGCTTAAAATCCAAACGCGTATGGTTACCTTAATAAAAACCCCTTAAAATGTAGCTAAAGGTTGCAGCTTTATCAAATTAAATCAATAATTCCATTACTATTCGGCAATCATGAACAGATCGATGCGCAAGAGTGACATTAAATGGCTGCCTACTGCAAAATCGATATCAAAATGCTTGTAAAATATGAATTTATATGTTTATTTTAAAAGTAATACCCTTAAAACCTAGCTTAAAATCCAAACGCGTATGGTTACCTTAATAGAAACCCCTTAAAATGTAGCTAAAGGTTGCAGCTTTATCAAATTAAATCAATAATTCCATTACTATTCGGCAATCATGAACAGATCGATGCGCAAGAGTGACATTAAATGGCTGCCTACTGCAAAATCGATATCAAAATGCTTGTAAAATATGAATTTATATGTTTATTTTAAAAGTAATACCCTTAAAACCTAGCTTAAAATCCAAACGCGTATGGTTACCTTAATAAAAACCCCTTAAAATGTAGCTAAAGGTTGCAGCTTTATCAAATTAAATCAATAATTCCATTACTATTCGGCAATCATGAACAGATCGATGCGCAAGAGTGACATTAAATGGCTGCCTACTGCAAAATCGATATCAAAATGCTTGTAAAATATGAATTTATATGTTTATTTTAAAAGTAATACCCTTAAAACCTAGCTTAAAATCCAAACGCGTATGGTTACCTTAATAAAAACCCCTTAAAATGTAGCTAAAGGTTGCAGCTTTATCAAATTAAATCAATAATTCCATTACTATTCGGCAATCATGAACAGATCGATGCGCAAGAGTGACATTAAATGGCTGCCTACTGCAAAATCGATATCAAAATGCTTGTAAAATATGAATTTATATGTTTATTTTAAAAGTAATACCCTTAAAACCTAGCTTAAAATCCAAACGCGTATGGTTACCTTAATAGAAACCCCTTAAAATGTAGCTAAAGGTTGCAGCTTTATCAAATTAAATCAATAATTCCATTACTATTCGGCAATCATGAACAGATCGATGCGCAAGAGTGACATTAAATGGCTGCCTACTGCAAAATCGATATCAAAATGCTTGTAAAATATGAATTTATATGTTTATTTTAAAAGTAATACCCTTAAAACCTAGCTTAAAATCCAAACGCGTATGGTTACCTTAATAAAAACCCCTTAAAATGTAGCTAAAGGTTGCAGCTTTATCAAATTAAATCAATAATTCCATTACTATTCGGCAATCATGAACAGATCGATGCGCAAGAGTGACATTAAATGGCTGCCTACTGCAAAATCGATATCAAAATGCTTGTAAAATATGAATTTATATGTTTATTTTAAAAGTAATACCCTTAAAACCTAGCTTAAAATCCAAACGCGTATGGTTACCTTAATAAAAACCCCTTAAAATGTAGCTAAAGGTTGCAGCTTTATCAAATTAAATCAATAATTCCATTACTATTCGGCAATCATGAACAGATCGATGCGCAAGAGTGACATTAAATGGCTGCCTACTGCAAAATCGATATCAAAATGCTTGTAAAATATGAATTTATATGTTTATTTTAAAAGTAATACCCTTAAAACCTAGCTTAAAATCCAAACGCGTATGGTTACCTTAATAAAAACCCCTTAAAATGTAGCTAAAGGTTGCAGCTTTATCAAATTAAATCAATAATTCCATTACTATTCGGCAATCATGAACAGATCGATGCGCAAGAGTGACATTAAATGGCTGCCTACTGCAAAATCGATATCAAAATGCTTGTAAAATATGAATTTATATGTTTATTTTAAAAGTAATACCCTTAAAACCTAGCTTAAAATCCAAACGCGTATGGTTACCTTAATAAAAACCCCTTAAAATGTAGCTAAAGGTTGCAGCTTTATCAAATTAAATCAATAATTCCATTACTATTCGGCAATCATGAACAGATCGATGCGCAAGAGTGACATTAAATGGCTGCCTACTGCAAAATCGATATCAAAATGCTTGTAAAATATGAATTTATATGTTTATTTTAAAAGTAATACCCTTAAAACCTAGCTTAAAATCCAAACGCGTATGGTTACCTTAATAAAAACCCCTTAAAATGTAGCTAAAGGTTGCAGCTTTATCAAATTAAATCAATAATTCCATTACTATTCGGCAATCATGAACAGATCGATGCGCAAGAGTGACATTAAATGGCTGCCTACTGCAAAATCGATATCAAAATGCTTGTAAAATATGAATTTATATGTTTATTTTAAAAGTAATACCCTTAAAACCTAGCTTAAAATCCAAACGCGTATGGTTACCTTAATAGAAACCCCTTAAAATGTAGCTAAAGGTTGCAGCTTTATCAAATTAAATCAATAATTCCATTACTATTCGGCAATCATGAACAGATCGATGCGCAAGAGTGACATTAAATGGCTGCCTACTGCAAAATCGATATCAAAATGCTTGTAAAATATGAATTTATATGTTTATTTTAAAAGTAATACCCTTAAAACCTAGCTTAAAATCCAAACGCGTATGGTTACCTTAATAAAAACCCCTTAAAATGTAGCTAAAGGTTGCAGCTTTATCAAATTAAATCAATAATTCCATTACTATTCGGCAATCATGAACAGATCGATGCGCAAGAGTGACATTAAATGGCTGCCTACTGCAAAATCGATATCAAAATGCTTGTAAAATATGAATTTATATGTTTATTTTAAAAGTAATACCCTTAAAACCTAGCTTAAAATCCAAACGCGTATGGTTACCTTAATAAAAACCCCTTAAAATGTAGCTAAAGGTTGCAGCTTTATCAAATTAAATCAATAATTCCATTACTATTCGGCAATCATGAACAGATCGATGCGCAAGAGTGACATTAAATGGCTGCCTACTGCAAAATCGATATCAAAATGCTTGTAAAATATGAATTTATATGTTTATTTTAAAAGTAATACCCTTAAAACCTAGCTTAAAATCCAAACGCGTATGGTTACCTTAATAAAAACCCCTTAAAATGTAGCTAAAGGTTGCAGCTTTATCAAATTAAATCAATAATTCCATTACTATTCGGCAATCATGAACAGATCGATGCGCAAGAGTGACATTAAATGGCTGCCTACTGCAAAATCGATATCAAAATGCTTGTAAAATATGAATTTATATGTTTATTTTAAAAGTAATACCCTTAAAACCTAGCTTAAAATCCAAACGCGTATGGTTACCTTAATAGAAACCCCTTAAAATGTAGCTAAAGGTTGCAGCTTTATCAAATTAAATCAATAATTCCATTACTATTCGGCAATCATGAACAGATCGATGCGCAAGAGTGACATTAAATGGCTGCCTACTGCAAAATCGATATCAAAATGCTTGTAAAATATGAATTTATATGTTTATTTTAAAAGTAATACCCTTAAAACCTAGCTTAAAATCCAAACGCGTATGGTTACCTTAATAAAAACCCCTTAAAATGTAGCTAAAGGTTGCAGCTTTATCAAATTAAATCAATAATTCCATTACTATTCGGCAATCATGAACAGATCGATGCGCAAGAGTGACATTAAATGGCTGCCTACTGCAAAATCGATATCAAAATGCTTGTAAAATATGAATTTATATGTTTATTTTAAAAGTAATACCCTTAAAACCTAGCTTAAAATCCAAACGCGTATGGTTACCTTAATAAAAACCCCTTAAAATGTAGCTAAAGGTTGCAGCTTTATCAAATTAAATCAATAATTCCATTACTATTCGGCAATCATGAACAGATCGATGCGCAAGAGTGACATTAAATGGCTGCCTACTGCAAAATCGATATCAAAATGCTTGTAAAATATGAATTTATATGTTTATTTTAAAAGTAATACCCTTAAAACCTAGCTTAAAATCCAAACGCGTATGGTTACCTTAATAAAAACCCCTTAAAATGTAGCTAAAGGTTGCAGCTTTATCAAATTAAATCAATAATTCCATTACTATTCGGCAATCATGAACAGATCGATGCGCAAGAGTGACATTAAATGGCTGCCTACTGCAAAATCGATATCAAAATGCTTGTAAAATATGAATTTATATGTTTATTTTAAAAGTAATACCCTTAAAACCTAGCTTAAAATCCAAACGCGTATGGTTACCTTAATAGAAACCCCTTAAAATGTAGCTAAAGGTTGCAGCTTTATCAAATTAAATCAATAATTCCATTACTATTCGGCAATCATGAACAGATCGATGCGCAAGAGTGACATTAAATGGCTGCCTACTGCAAAATCGATATCAAAATGCTTGTAAAATATGAATTTATATGTTTATTTTAAAAGTAATACCCTTAAAACCTAGCTTAAAATCCAAACGCGTATGGTTACCTTAATAGAAACCCCTTAAAATGTAGCTAAAGGTTGCAGCTTTATCAAATTAAATCAATAATTCCATTACTATTCGGCAATCATGAACAGATCGATGCGCAAGAGTGACATTAAATGGCTGCCTACTGCAAAATCGATATCAAAATGCTTGTAAAATATGAATTTATATGTTTTTTTTAAAAGTAATACCCTTAAAACCTAGCTTAAAATCCAAACGCGTATGGTTACCTTAATAAAAACCCCTTAAAATGTAGCTAAAGGTTGCAGCTTTATCAAATTAAATCAATAATTCCATTACTATTCGGCAATCATGAACAGATCGATGCGCAAGAGTGACATTAAATGGCTGCCTACTGCAAAATCGATATCAAAATGCTTGTAAAATATGAATTTATATGTTTATTTTAAAAGTAATACCCTTAAAACCTAGCTTAAAATCCAAACGCGTATGGTTACCTTAATAGAAACCCCTTAAAATGTAGCTAAAGGTTGCAGCTTTATCAAATTAAATCAATAATTCCATTACTATTCGGCAATCATGAACAGATCGATGCGCAAGAGTGACATTAAATGGCTGCCTACTGCAAAATCGTTATCAAAATGCTTGTAAAATATGAATTTATATGTTTATTTTAAAAGTAATACCCTTAAAACCTAGCTTAAAATCCAAACGCGTATGGTTACCTTAATAAAAACCCCTTAAAATGTAGCTAAAGGTTGCAGCTTTATCAAATTAAATCAATAATTCCATTACTATTCGGCAATCATGAACAGATCGATGCGCAAGAGTGACATTAAATGGCTGCCTACTGCAAAATCGATATCAAAATGCTTGTAAAATATGAATTTATATGTTTATTTTAAAAGTAATACCCTTAAAACCTAGCTTAAAATCCAAACGCGTATGGTTACCTTAATAAAAACCCCTTAAAATGTAGCTAAAGGTTGCAGCTTTATCAAATTAAATCAATAATTCCATTACTATTCGGCAATCATGAACAGATCGATGCGCAAGAGTGACATTAAATGGCTGCCTACTGCAAAATCGATATCAAAATGCTTGTAAAATATGAATTTATATGTTTATTTTAAAAGTAATACCCTTAAAACCTAGCTGGAGTCTTGTGTATTCTATCTTAGTCTGTCGTCTCTGTGTACCTCGACCGTCTTCCATTCATTGGGTCTATTTATCTTCCCTTCCGGACGTATCCTACACTAGTACCTTACGACAGCAAACTTGCTAATTGTGAAAATTTAGCTAAAGGTTTGCAGTTTTATCAAATTAAAATCAATAATTCCCATTACTATTCGGCAATCATGAACAGATCGATGCGCAAGAGTGACATTAAATGGCTGCCTACTGCAAAATCGATATCAAAATGCTTGTAAAATATGAATTTATATGTTTATTTTAAAAGTAATACCCTTAAAACCTAGCTTAAAATCCAAACGCGTATGGTTACCTTAATAAAAACCCCTTAAAATGTAGCTAAAGGTTGCAGCTTTATCAAATTAAATCAATAATTCCATTACTATTCGGCATCATGAACAGATCGATGCGCAAGAGTGACATTAAATGCTGCCTACTGCAAAATCGATATCAAAATGCTTGTAAAATATGAATTTATATGTTTATTTTAAAAGTAATACCTTAAAACCTAGCTTAAAATCCAAACGCGTATGGTTACCTAATAAAAACCCTTAAAATGTAGCTAAAGGTTGCAGCTTTATCAAATTAAATCAATAATTCCATTACTATTCGGCAATCATGAACAGATCGATGCGCAAGAGTGACATTAAATGGGCTGCCTACTGCAAAATCGATATCAAAATGCTTGTAAAATATGAATTTATATGTTTATTTTAAAAGTAATACCCTTAAAACCTAGCTGGAGTCTTGTGTATTCTATCTTAGTCTGTCGTCTCTGTGTACCTCGACCGTCTTCCATTCATTGGGTCTATTTATCTTCCCTTCCGGACGTATCCTACACTAGTACCTTACGACAGCAAACTTGCTAATTGTGAAAATTTAGCTAAAGGTTGCAGTTTTATCAAATTAAATCAATAATTCCATTACTATTCGGCAATCATGAACAGATCGATGCGCAAGAGTGACATTAAATGGCTGCCTACTGCAAAATCGATATCAAAATGCTTGTAAAATATGAATTTATATGTTTATTTTAAAAGTAATACCCTTAAAACCTAGCTTAAAATCCAAACGCGTATGGTTACCTTAATAAAAACCCCTTAAAATGTAGCTAAAGGTTGCAGCTTTATCAAATTAAATCAATAATTCCATTACTATTCGGCAATCATGAACAGATCGATGCGCAAGAGTGACATTAAATGGCTGCCTACTGCAAAATCGATATCAAAATGCTTGTAAAATATGAATTTATATGTTTATTTTAAAAGTAATACCCTTAAAACCTAGCTTAAAATCCAAACGCGTATGGTTACCTTAATAAAAACCCCTTAAAATGTAGCTAAAGGTTGCAGCTTTATCAAATTAAATCAATAATTCCATTACTATTCGGCAATCATGAACAGATCGATGCGCAAGAGTGACATTAAATGGCTGCCTACTGCAAAATCGATATCAAAATGCTTGTAAAATATGAATTTATATGTTTATTTTAAAAGTAATACCCTTAAAACCTAGCTGGAGTCTTGTGTATTCTATCTTAGTCTGTCGTCTCTGTGTACCTCGACCGTCTTCCATTCATTGGGTCTATTTATCTTCCCTTCCGGACGTATCCTACACTAGTACCTTACGACAGCAAACTTGCTAATTGTGAAAATTTAGCTAAAGGTTGCAGTTTTATCAAATTAAATCAATAATTCCATTACTATTCGGCAATCATGAACAGATCGATGCGCAAGAGTGACATTAAATGGCTGCCTACTGCAAAATCGATATCAAAATGCTTGTAAAATATGAATTTATATGTTTATTTTAAAAGTAATACCCTTAAAACCTAGCTTAAAATCCAAACGCGTATGGTTACCTTAATAAAAACCCCTTAAAATGTAGCTAAAGGTTGCAGCTTTATCAAATTAAATCAATAATTCCATTACTATTCGGCAATCATGAACAGATCGATGCGCAAGAGTGACATTAAATGGCTGCCTACTGCAAAATCGATATCAAAATGCTTGTAAAATATGAATTTATATGTTTATTTTAAAAGTAATACCCTTAAAACCTAGCTTAAAATCCAAACGCGTATGGTTACCTTAATAAAAACCCCTTAAAATGTAGCTAAAGGTTGCAGCTTTATCAAATTAAATCAATAATTCCATTACTATTCGGCAATCATGAACAGATCGATGCGCAAGAGTGACATTAAATGGCTGCCTACTGCAAAATCGATATCAAAATGCTTGTAAAATATGAATTTATATGTTTATTTTAAAAGTAATACCCTTAAAACCTAGCTGGAGTCTTGTGTATTCTATCTTAGTCTGTCGTCTCTGTGTACCTCGACCGTCTTCCATTCATTGGGTCTATTTATCTTCCCTTCCGGACGTATCCTACACTAGTACCTTACGACAGCAAACTTGCTAATTGTGAAAATTTAGCTAAAGGTTGCAGTTTTATCAAATTAAATCAATAATTCCATTACTATTCGGCAATCATGAACAGATCGATGCGCAAGAGTGACATTAAATGGCTGCCTACTGCAAAATCGATATCAAAATGCTTGTAAAATATGAATTTATATGTTTATTTTAAAAGTAATACCCTTAAAACCTAGCTTAAAATCCAAACGCGTATGGTTACCTTAATAAAAACCCCTTAAAATGTAGCTAAAGGTTGCAGCTTTATCAAATTAAATCAATAATTCCATTACTATTCGGCAATCATGAACAGATCGATGCGCAAGAGTGACATTAAATGGCTGCCTACTGCAAAATCGATATCAAAATGCTTGTAAAATATGAATTTATATGTTTATTTTAAAAGTAATACCCTTAAAACCTAGCTTAAAATCCAAACGCGTATGGTTACCTTAATAAAAACCCCTTAAAATGTAGCTAAAGGTTGCAGCTTTATCAAATTAAATCAATAATTCCATTACTATTCGGCAATCATGAACAGATCGATGCGCAAGAGTGACATTAAATGGCTGCCTACTGCAAAATCGATATCAAAATGCTTGTAAAATATGAATTTATATGTTTATTTTAAAAGTAATACCCTTAAAACCTAGCTGGAGTCTTGTGTATTCTATCTTAGTCTGTCGTCTCTGTGTACCTCGACCGTCTTCCATTCATTGGGTCTATTTATCTTCCCTTCCGGACGTATCCTACACTAGTACCTTACGACAGCAAACTTGCTAATTGTGAAAATTTAGCTAAAGGTTGCAGTTTTATCAAATTAAATCAATAATTCCATTACTATTCGGCAATCATGAACAGATCGATGCGCAAGAGTGACATTAAATGGCTGCCTACTGCAAAATCGATATCAAAATGCTTGTAAAATATGAATTTATATGTTTATTTTAAAAGTAATACCCTTAAAACCTAGCTTAAAATCCAAACGCGTATGGTTACCTTAATAAAAACCCCTTAAAATGTAGCTAAAGGTTGCAGCTTTATCAAATTAAATCAATAATTCCATTACTATTCGGCAATCATGAACAGATCGATGCGCAAGAGTGACATTAAATGGCTGCCTACTGCAAAATCGATATCAAAATGCTTGTAAAATATGAATTTATATGTTTATTTTAAAAGTAATACCCTTAAAACCTAGCTTAAAATCCAAACGCGTATGGTTACCTTAATAAAAACCCCTTAAAATGTAGCTAAAGGTTGCAGCTTTATCAAATTAAATCAATAATTCCATTACTATTCGGCAATCATGAACAGATCGATGCGCAAGAGTGACATTAAATGGCTGCCTACTGCAAAATCGATATCAAAATGCTTGTAAAATATGAATTTATATGTTTATTTTAAAAGTAATACCCTTAAAACCTAGCTGGAGTCTTGTGTATTCTATCTTAGTCTGTCGTCTCTGTGTACCTCGACCGTCTTCCATTCATTGGGTCTATTTATCTTCCCTTCCGGACGTATCCTACACTAGTACCTTACGACAGCAAACTTGCTAATTGTGAAAATTTAGCTAAAGGTTGCAGTTTTATCAAATTAAATCAATAATTCCATTACTATTCGGCAATCATGAACAGATCGATGCGCAAGAGTGACATTAAATGGCTGCCTACTGCAAAATCGATATCAAAATGCTTGTAAAATATGAATTTATATGTTTATTTTAAAAGTAATACCCTTAAAACCTAGCTTAAAATCCAAACGCGTATGGTTACCTTAATAAAAACCCCTTAAAATGTAGCTAAAGGTTGCAGCTTTATCAAATTAAATCAATAATTCCATTACTATTCGGCAATCATGAACAGATCGATGCGCAAGAGTGACATTAAATGGCTGCCTACTGCAAAATCGATATCAAAATGCTTGTAAAATATGAATTTATATGTTTATTTTAAAAGTAATACCCTTAAAACCTAGCTTAAAATCCAAACGCGTATGGTTACCTTAATAAAAACCCCTTAAAATGTAGCTAAAGGTTGCAGCTTTATCAAATTAAATCAATAATTCCATTACTATTCGGCAATCATGAACAGATCGATGCGCAAGAGTGACATTAAATGGCTGCCTACTGCAAAATCGATATCAAAATGCTTGTAAAATATGAATTTATATGTTTATTTTAAAAGTAATACCCTTAAAACCTAGCTGGAGTCTTGTGTATTCTATCTTAGTCTGTCGTCTCTGTGTACCTCGACCGTCTTCCATTCATTGGGTCTATTTATCTTCCCTTCCGGACGTATCCTACACTAGTACCTTACGACAGCAAACTTGCTAATTGTGAAAATTTAGCTAAAGGTTGCAGTTTTATCAAATTAAATCAATAATTCCATTACTATTCGGCAATCATGAACAGATCGATGCGCAAGAGTGACATTAAATGGCTGCCTACTGCAAAATCGATATCAAAATGCTTGTAAAATATGAATTTATATGTTTATTTTAAAAGTAATACCCTTAAAACCTAGCTTAAAATCCAAACGCGTATGGTTACCTTAATAAAAACCCCTTAAAATGTAGCTAAAGGTTGCAGCTTTATCAAATTAAATCAATAATTCCATTACTATTCGGCAATCATGAACAGATCGATGCGCAAGAGTGACATTAAATGGCTGCCTACTGCAAAATCGATATCAAAATGCTTGTAAAATATGAATTTATATGTTTATTTTAAAAGTAATACCCTTAAAACCTAGCTTAAAATCCAAACGCGTATGGTTACCTTAATAAAAACCCCTTAAAATGTAGCTAAAGGTTGCAGCTTTATCAAATTAAATCAATAATTCCATTACTATTCGGCAATCATGAACAGATCGATGCGCAAGAGTGACATTAAATGGCTGCCTACTGCAAAATCGATATCAAAATGCTTGTAAAATATGAATTTATATGTTTATTTTAAAAGTAATACCCTTAAAACCTAGCTGGAGTCTTGTGTATTCTATCTTAGTCTGTCGTCTCTGTGTACCTCGACCGTCTTCCATTCATTGGGTCTATTTATCTTCCCTTCCGGACGTATCCTACACTAGTACCTTACGACAGCAAACTTGCTAATTGTGAAAATTTAGCTAAAGGTTGCAGTTTTATCAAATTAAATCAATAATTCCATTACTATTCGGCAATCATGAACAGATCGATGCGCAAGAGTGACATTAAATGGCTGCCTACTGCAAAATCGATATCAAAATGCTTGTAAAATATGAATTTATATGTTTATTTTAAAAGTAATACCCTTAAAACCTAGCTTAAAATCCAAACGCGTATGGTTACCTTAATAAAAACCCCTTAAAATGTAGCTAAAGGTTGCAGCTTTATCAAATTAAATCAATAATTCCATTACTATTCGGCAATCATGAACAGATCGATGCGCAAGAGTGACATTAAATGGCTGCCTACTGCAAAATCGATATCAAAATGCTTGTAAAATATGAATTTATATGTTTATTTTAAAAGTAATACCCTTAAAACCTAGCTTAAAATCCAAACGCGTATGGTTACCTTAATAAAAACCCCTTAAAATGTAGCTAAAGGTTGCAGCTTTATCAAATTAAATCAATAATTCCATTACTATTCGGCAATCATGAACAGATCGATGCGCAAGAGTGACATTAAATGGCTGCCTACTGCAAAATCGATATCAAAATGCTTGTAAAATATGAATTTATATGTTTATTTTAAAAGTAATACCCTTAAAACCTAGCTGGAGTCTTGTGTATTCTATCTTAGTCTGTCGTCTCTGTGTACCTCGACCGTCTTCCATTCATTGGGTCTATTTATCTTCCCTTCCGGACGTATCCTACACTAGTACCTTACGACAGCAAACTTGCTAATTGTGAAAATTTAGCTAAAGGTTGCAGTTTTATCAAATTAAATCAATAATTCCATTACTATTCGGCAATCATGAACAGATCGATGCGCAAGAGTGACATTAAATGGCTGCCTACTGCAAAATCGATATCAAAATGCTTGTAAAATATGAATTTATATGTTTATTTTAAAAGTAATACCCTTAAAACCTAGCTTAAAATCCAAACGCGTATGGTTACCTTAATAAAAACCCCTTAAAATGTAGCTAAAGGTTGCAGCTTTATCAAATTAAATCAATAATTCCATTACTATTCGGCAATCATGAACAGATCGATGCGCAAGAGTGACATTAAATGGCTGCCTACTGCAAAATCGATATCAAAATGCTTGTAAAATATGAATTTATATGTTTATTTTAAAAGTAATACCCTTAAAACCTAGCTTAAAATCCAAACGCGTATGGTTACCTTAATAAAAACCCCTTAAAATGTAGCTAAAGGTTGCAGCTTTATCAAATTAAATCAATAATTCCATTACTATTCGGCAATCATGAACAGATCGATGCGCAAGAGTGACATTAAATGGCTGCCTACTGCAAAATCGATATCAAAATGCTTGTAAAATATGAATTTATATGTTTATTTTAAAAGTAATACCCTTAAAACCTAGCTGGAGTCTTGTGTATTCTATCTTAGTCTGTCGTCTCTGTGTACCTCGACCGTCTTCCATTCATTGGGTCTATTTATCTTCCCTTCCGGACGTATCCTACACTAGTACCTTACGACAGCAAACTTGCTAATTGTGAAAATTTAGCTAAAGGTTGCAGTTTTATCAAATTAAATCAATAATTCCATTACTATTCGGCAATCATGAACAGATCGATGCGCAAGAGTGACATTAAATGGCTGCCTACTGCAAAATCGATATCAAAATGCTTGTAAAATATGAATTTATATGTTTATTTTAAAAGTAATACCCTTAAAACCTAGCTTAAAATCCAAACGCGTATGGTTACCTTAATAAAAACCCCTTAAAATGTAGCTAAAGGTTGCAGCTTTATCAAATTAAATCAATAATTCCATTACTATTCGGCAATCATGAACAGATCGATGCGCAAGAGTGACATTAAATGGCTGCCTACTGCAAAATCGATATCAAAATGCTTGTAAAATATGAATTTATATGTTTATTTTAAAAGTAATACCCTTAAAACCTAGCTTAAAATCCAAACGCGTATGGTTACCTTAATAAAAACCCCTTAAAATGTAGCTAAAGGTTGCAGCTTTATCAAATTAAATCAATAATTCCATTACTATTCGGCAATCATGAACAGATCGATGCGCAAGAGTGACATTAAATGGCTGCCTACTGCAAAATCGATATCAAAATGCTTGTAAAATATGAATTTATATGTTTATTTTAAAAGTAATACCCTTAAAACCTAGCTTAAAATCCAAACGCGTATGGTTACCTTAATAAAAACCCCTTAAAATGTAGCTAAAGGTTGCAGCTTTATCAAATTAAATCAATAATTCCATTACTATTCGGCAATCATGAACAGATCGATGCGCAAGAGTGACATTAAATGGCTGCCTACTGCAAAATCGATATCAAAATGCTTGTAAAATATGAATTTATATGTTTATTTTAAAAGTAATACCCTTAAAACCTAGCTTAAAATCCAAACGCGTATGGTTACCTTAATAAAAACCCCTTAAAATGTAGCTAAAGGTTGCAGCTTTATCAAATTAAATCAATAATTCCATTACTATTCGGCAATCATGAACAGATCGATGCGCAAGAGTGACATTAAATGGCTGCCTACTGCAAAATCGATATCAAAATGCTTGTAAAATATGAATTTATATGTTTATTTTAAAAGTAATACCCTTAAAACCTAGCTTAAAATCCAAACGCGTATGGTTACCTTAATAAAAACCCCTTAAAATGTAGCTAAAGGTTGCAGCTTTATCAAATTAAATCAATAATTCCATTACTATTCGGCAATCATGAACAGATCGATGCGCAAGAGTGACATTAAATGGCTGCCTACTGCAAAATCGATATCAAAATGCTTGTAAAATATGAATTTATATGTTTATTTTAAAAGTAATACCCTTAAAACCTAGCTGGAGTCTTGTGTATTCTATCTTAGTCTGTCGTCTCTGTGTACCTCGACCGTCTTCCATTCATTGGGTCTATTTATCTTCCCTTCCGGACGTATCCTACACTAGTACCTTACGACAGCAAACTTGCTAATTATGAAAATTTTGCCCACCCACCCTCCCAGGCACGAAGTGCTAAAGGGGACGTGTACGGCGCACGCACCGCGACAAACATGGTGGAGGAGGTGTGGATAGTTATATATATGTGACAGTTTTGCGAACACGTATCTGTGAATTGTGAATGCAACATGTATATGAGCCAGAAGCGTGTGAACGAAAATAAGTACCACCTGCTGCAATACTGCAACAGTATTACTCGGATATAAGCAGTTTTTGGGTGTAAATATGCGTTTTCTACAAACGAGGAGTGCTTAGTGCGTATAAACCGAAATCGATTTTGAAGCTACAATGCACTATTGGGTAATAATAACGCAATTTTTTGTTAATTGAGTACGCCTTATAATAAATATGAATTTTATATACTTTATTGACTATGGTGGGTTTTGGTTTAGGGTCATTGCATAAAAGGGGGGAATACTGTGCTGTGAAATGGGAAGGTTGGCTGCGATTAGTATCAGCTGGTAGCGTCATTTTACATGTGGGTTAGCAAAAAATCTATTACGAAGAGCAGGAAAAGACGAGCTTGTTTTTTATTTGGCATTGCTTTGTTTTTGATTGCGATATGTGTACCTTGTTTTTTTTTTATTGTGTAAGTTTTCGCATAAAGGTGCAACAGACTTTACGCACATGCAAAAGTTAATTTTAAAAATATGTTCAGCACTGAGTTGACAATTCATTATTGCAGCTGTACCTATTATTTTGGTAGTTATTTTAAAAATGTGAAGAAGTTTTCGTAATGTGTATTAATTTCTGAGTTTATTCACGCGATCAATTATGCATTTATACTGAATTGTGGTGCTACAATAACGTGTAATAGAAACAGAAATTATTTACAGAAATAAATTATTTCATACGCTGAAGTCAGCAGATATTCGGTTGCTTTTTCCTTCAGTTCATGTCTCATTGAGTTTGCCGTTTCTAGTGCAGCACGAAACAGTGATGGCAAGTTGAACTCTTTTCAAACGCAGAGGTGCAACTCAAGCAATGCAAACGTTAAGGCTTTGAGGGCAGTCAGCAAAAACTGATGTAAAATCATATTAAAACACGAGGCAACATACTTATGACGTTTTTCAGCAACAACGTTTTTTTGCAATCAATTTCCTATAAACGTACTACAGAATGAAAGCAAAAACAAACCAATTATTTTATTTGCAAATAAACATCGAACGCACCAGCAGCCCTTGCCCTGGCGTTTGTATGGCGAATGTTTTGTACGAATGTTTTGTTCTTTAGTGGTTGGGATTGTAATACCGAGGTGCTCTTAGTTAATATATTGGTAATTTATTTATTGACTCTTTTTATGGAGCTTTTCATTATTAAAAAAAATGGAGATTAATAAGAAATAATTAAATAAATTTCATGTTGGATGCAGCTGAGGATTGAACCCGGGTCTCCTAGTGGCCCAAGCAATTTAACGCACTGATCAGCAAATCCGCGGCGGTCGCAATAAAAAATGGCAGTTGCCGACCGTGAAAGCGAAACTTTCTTGCTTACGGAGTCACTATGCACCGGCCAACGCGGCCCGACCAGTGACTACGTGACGTGCAACTCGGAGGAGAAATGATTTTCAGACCATTTTTTGCTTTTTCCAATCGTCCGATAGTGTACGGGTTTTTTACCCAAACATTCGCACAGCACCGGTTACCAGTCAATTGTTTGCATCTTAAAGTGCTAACTTTTCTTATTCGCTGTAAATATAGCATTGCAAATCAACTTGTTTTACTGGTCTTAGTAATTTTGATTGTAACGCGTACAAAAAAAAAGCAGAAATAAATTATTTCATACGCTGAAGTCAGCAGATATTCGGTTGCTTTTTCCTTCAGTTCATGTCTCATTGAGTTTGCCGTTTCTAGTGCAGCACAAAACAGTGATGGCAAGTTGAACTCTTTTCAAACGCAGAGCTGCAACTCAAGCAATGCAAACGTTAAGGCTTTGAGGGCAGTCAGCAAAAACTGATGTAAAATCCCTACAAACGGATGGTGATGGCCTTTCTGCAAAATCGATATCAATATGCTTGTAAAATATGAATTTATATGTTTATTTTAAAAGTAATACCCTTAAAACCTAGCTTAAAATCCAAACGCGTATGGTTACCTTAATAAAAACCCCTTAAAATGTAGCTAAAGGTTGTAGCTTTATCAAATTAAATCAATAATTCCATTACTATTCGGCAATCATGAACAGATCGATGCGCAAGAGTGACATTAAATGGCTGCCTACTGCAAAATCGATATCAAAATGCTTGTAAAATATGAATTTATATGTTTATTTTAAAAGTAATACCCTTAAAACCTAGCTTAAAATCCAAACGCGTATGGTTACCTTAATAAAAACCCCTTAAAATGTAGCTAAAGGTTGCAGCTTTATCAAATTAAATCAATAATTCCATTACTATTCGGCAATCATGAACAGATCGATGCGCAAGAGTGACATTAAATGGCTGCCTACTGCAAAATCGATATCAAAATGCTTGTAAAATATGAATTTATATGTTTATTTTAAAAGTAATACCCTTAAAACCTAGCTGGAGTCTTGTGTATTCTATCTTAGTCTGTCGTCTCTGTGTACCTCGACCGTCTTCCATTCATTGGGTCTATTTATCTTCCCTTCCGGACGTATCCTACACTAGTACCTTACGACAGCAAACTTGCTAATTGTGAAAATTTAGCTAAAGGTTGCAGTTTTATCAAATTAAATCAATAATTCCATTACTATTCGGCAATCATGAACAGATCGATGCGCAAGAGTGACATTAAATGGCTGCCTACTGCAAAATCGATATCAAAATGCTTGTAAAATATGAATTTATATGTTTATTTTAAAAGTAATACCCTTAAAACCTAGCTGGAGTCTTGTGTATTCTATCTTAGTCTGTCGTCTCTGTGTACCTCGACCGTCTTCCATTCATTGGGTCTATTTATCTTCCCTTCCGGACGTATCCTACACTAGTACCTTACGACAGCAAACTTGCTAATTGTGAAAATTTAGCTAAAGGTTGCAGTTTTATCAAATTAAATCAATAATTCCATTACTATTCAGCAATCATGAACAGATCGATGCGCAAGAGTGACATTAAATGGCTGCCTACTGCAAAATCGATATCAAAATGCTTGTAAAATATGAATTTATATGTTTATTTTAAAAGTAATACCCTTAAAACCTAGCTTAAAATCCAAACGCGTATGGTTACCTTAATAAAAACCCCTTAAAATGTAGCTAAAGGTTGCAGCTTTATCAAATTAAATCAATAATTCCATTACTATTCGGCAATCATGAACAGATCGATGCGCAAGAGTGACATTAAATGGCTGCCTACTGCAAAATCGATATCAAAATGCTTGTAAAATATGAATTTATATGTTTATTTTAAAAGTAATACCCTTAAAACCTAGCTTAAAATCCAAACGCGTATGGTTACCTTAATAAAAACCCCTTAAAATGTAGCTAAAGGTTGCAGCTTTATCAAATTAAATCAATAATTCCATTACTATTCGGCAATCATGAACAGATCGATGCGCAAGAGTGACATTAAATGGCTGCCTACTGCAAAATCGATATCAAAATGCTTGTAAAATATGAATTTATATGTTTATTTTAAAAGTAATACCCTTAAAACCTAGCTTAAAATCCAAACGCGTATGGTTACCTTAATAAAAACCCCTTAAAATGTAGCTAAAGGTTGCAGCTTTATCAAATTAAATCAATAATTCCATTACTATTCGGCAATCATGAACAGATCGATGCGCAAGAGTGACATTAAATGGCTGCCTACTGCAAAATCGATATCAAAATGCTTGTAAAATATGAATTTATATGTTTATTTTAAAAGTAATACCCTTAAAACCTAGCTTAAAATCCAAACGCGTATGGTTACCTTAATAAAAACCCCTTAAAATGTAGCTAAAGGTTGCAGCTTTATCAAATTAAATCAATAATTCCATTACTATTCGGCAATCATGAACAGATCGATGCGCAAGAGTGACATTAAATGGCTGCCTACTGCAAAATCGATATCAAAATGCTTGTAAAATATGAATTTATATGTTTATTTTAAAAGTAATACCCTTAAAACCTAGCTTAAAATCCAAACGCGTATGGTTACCTTAATAAAAACCCCTTAAAATGTAGCTAAAGGTTGCAGCTTTATCAAATTAAATCAATAATTCCATTACTATTCGGCAATCATGAACAGATCGATGCGCAAGAGTGACATTAAATGGCTGCCTACTGCAAAATCGATATCAAAATGCTTGTAAAATATGAATTTATATGTTTATTTTAAAAGTAATACCCTTAAAACCTAGCTTAAAATCCAAACGCGTATGGTTACCTTAATAAAAACCCCTTAAAATGTAGCTAAAGGTTGCAGCTTTATCAAATTAAATCAATAATTCCATTACTATTCGGCAATCATGAACAGATCGATGCGCAAGAGTGACATTAAATGGCTGCCTACTGCAAAATCGATATCAAAATGCTTGTAAAATATGAATTTATATGTTTATTTTAAAAGTAATACCCTTAAAACCTAGCTTAAAATCCAAACGCGTATGGTTACCTTAATAAAAACCCCTTAAAATGTAGCTAAAGGTTGCAGCTTTATCAAATTAAATCAATAATTCCATTACTATTCGGCAATCATGAACAGATCGATGCGCAAGAGTGACATTAAATGGCTGCCTACTGCAAAATCGATATCAAAATGCTTGTAAAATATGAATTTATATGTTTATTTTAAAAGTAATACCCTTAAAACCTAGCTTAAAATCCAAACGCGTATGGTTACCTTAATAAAAACCCCTTAAAATGTAGCTAAAGGTTGTAGCTTTATCAAATTAAATCAATAATTCCATTACTATTCGGCAATCATGAACAGATCGATGCGCAAGAGTGACATTAAATGGCTGCCTACTGCAAAATCGATATCAAAATGCTTGTAAAATATGAATTTATATGTTTATTTTAAAAGTAATACCCTTAAAACCTAGCTTAAAATCCAAACGCGTATGGTTACCTTAATAAAAACCCCTTAAAATGTAGCTAAAGGTTGCAGCTTTATCAAATTAAATCAATAATTCCATTACTATTCGGCAATCATGAACAGATCGATGCGCAAGAGTGACATTAAATGGCTGCCTACTGCAAAATCGATATCAAAATGCTTGTAAAATATGAATTTATATGTTTATTTTAAAAGTAATACCCTTAAAACCTAGCTGGAGTCTTGTGTATTCTATCTTAGTCTGTCGTCTCTGTGTACCTCGACCGTCTTCCATTCATTGGGTCTATTTATCTTCCCTTCCGGACGTATCCTACACTAGTACCTTACGACAGCAAACTTGCTAATTGTGAAAATTTAGCTAAAGGTTGCAGTTTTATCAAATTAAATCAATAATTCCATTACTATTCGGCAATCATGAACAGATCGATGCGCAAGAGTGACATTAAATGGCTGCCTACTGCAAAATCGATATCAAAATGCTTGTAAAATATGAATTTATATGTTTATTTTAAAAGTAATACCCTTAAAACCTAGCTGGAGTCTTGTGTATTCTATCTTAGTCTGTCGTCTCTGTGTACCTCGACCGTCTTCCATTCATTGGGTCTATTTATCTTCCCTTCCGGACGTATCCTACACTAGTACCTTACGACAGCAAACTTGCTAATTGTGAAAATTTAGCTAAAGGTTGCAGTTTTATCAAATTAAATCAATAATTCCATTACTATTCAGCAATCATGAACAGATCGATGCGCAAGAGTGACATTAAATGGCTGCCTACTGCAAAATCGATATCAAAATGCTTGTAAAATATGAATTTATATGTTTATTTTAAAAGTAATACCCTTAAAACCTAGCTTAAAATCCAAACGCGTATGGTTACCTTAATAAAAACCCCTTAAAATGTAGCTAAAGGTTGCAGCTTTATCAAATTAAATCAATAATTCCATTACTATTCGGCAATCATGAACAGATCGATGCGCAAGAGTGACATTAAATGGCTGCCTACTGCAAAATCGATATCAAAATGCTTGTAAAATATGAATTTATATGTTTATTTTAAAAGTAATACCCTTAAAACCTAGCTTAAAATCCAAACGCGTATGGTTACCTTAATAAAAACCCCTTAAAATGTAGCTAAAGGTTGCAGCTTTATCAAATTAAATCAATAATTCCATTACTATTCGGCAATCATGAACAGATCGATGCGCAAGAGTGACATTAAATGGCTGCCTACTGCAAAATCGATATCAAAATGCTTGTAAAATATGAATTTATATGTTTATTTTAAAAGTAATACCCTTAAAACCTAGCTTAAAATCCAAACGCGTATGGTTACCTTAATAAAAACCCCTTAAAATGTAGCTAAAGGTTGCAGCTTTATCAAATTAAATCAATAATTCCATTACTATTCGGCAATCATGAACAGATCGATGCGCAAGAGTGACATTAAATGGCTGCCTACTGCAAAATCGATATCAAAATGCTTGTAAAATATGAATTTATATGTTTATTTTAAAAGTAATACCCTTAAAACCTAGCTTAAAATCCAAACGCGTATGGTTACCTTAATAAAAACCCCTTAAAATGTAGCTAAAGGTTGCAGCTTTATCAAATTAAATCAATAATTCCATTACTATTCGGCAATCATGAACAGATCGATGCGCAAGAGTGACATTAAATGGCTGCCTACTGCAAAATCGATATCAAAATGCTTGTAAAATATGAATTTATATGTTTATTTTAAAAGTAATACCCTTAAAACCTAGCTTAAAATCCAAACGCGTATGGTTACCTTAATAAAAACCCCTTAAAATGTAGCTAAAGGTTGCAGCTTTATCAAATTAAATCAATAATTCCATTACTATTCGGCAATCATGAACAGATCGATGCGCAAGAGTGACATTAAATGGCTGCCTACTGCAAAATCGATATCAAAATGCTTGTAAAATATGAATTTATATGTTTATTTTAAAAGTAATACCCTTAAAACCTAGCTTAAAATCCAAACGCGTATGGTTACCTTAATAAAAACCCCTTAAAATGTAGCTAAAGGTTGCAGCTTTATCAAATTAAATCAATAATTCCATTACTATTCGGCAATCATGAACAGATCGATGCGCAAGAGTGACATTAAATGGCTGCCTACTGCAAAATCGATATCAAAATGCTTGTAAAATATGAATTTATATGTTTATTTTAAAAGTAATACCCTTAAAACCTAGCTTAAAATCCAAACGCGTATGGTTACCTTAATAAAAACCCCTTAAAATGTAGCTAAAGGTTGCAGCTTTATCAAATTAAATCAATAATTCCATTACTATTCGGCAATCATGAACAGATCGATGCGCAAGAGTGACATTAAATGGCTGCCTACTGCAAAATCGATATCAAAATGCTTGTAAAATATGAATTTATATGTTTATTTTAAAAGTAATACCCTTAAAACCTAGCTTAAAATCCAAACGCGTATGGTTACCTTAATAAAAACCCCTTAAAATGTAGCTAAAGGTTGCAGCTTTATCAAATTAAATCAATAATTCCATTACTATTCGGCAATCATGAACAGATCGATGCGCAAGAGTGACATTAAATGGCTGCCTACTGCAAAATCGATATCAAAATGCTTGTAAAATATGAATTTATATGTTTATTTTAAAAGTAATACCCTTAAAACCTAGCTTAAAATCCAAACGCGTATGGTTACCTTAATAAAAACCCCTTAAAATGTAGCTAAAGGTTGCAGCTTTATCAAATTAAATCAATAATTCCATTACTATTCGGCAATCATGAACAGATCGATGCGCAAGAGTGACATTAAATGGCTGCCTACTGCAAAATCGATATCAAAATGCTTGTAAAATATGAATTTATATGTTTATTTTAAAAGTAATACCCTTAAAACCTAGCTGGAGTCTTGTGTATTCTATCTTAGTCTGTCGTCTCTGTGTACCTCGACCGTCTTCCATTCATTGGGTCTATTTATCTTCCCTTCCGGACGTATCCTACACTAGTACCTTACGACAGCAAACTTGCTAATTGTGAAAATTTAGCTAAAGGTTGCAGTTTTATCAAATTAAATCAATAATTCCATTACTATTCGGCAATCATGAACAGATCGATGCGCAAGAGTGACATTAAATGGCTGCCTACTGCAAAATCGATATCAAAATGCTTGTAAAATATGAATTTATATGTTTATTTTAAAAGTAATACCCTTAAAACCTAGCTGGAGTCTTGTGTATTCTATCTTAGTCTGTCGTCTCTGTGTACCTCGACCGTCTTCCATTCATTGGGTCTATTTATCTTCCCTTCCGGACGTATCCTACACTAGTACCTTACGACAGCAAACTTGCTAATTGTGAAAATTTAGCTAAAGGTTGCAGTTTTATCAAATTAAATCAATAATTCCATTACTATTCGGCAATCATGAACAGATCGATGCGCAAGAGTGACATTAAATGGCTGCCTACTGCAAAATCGATATCAAAATGCTTGTAAAATATGAATTTATATGTTTATTTTAAAAGTAATACCCTTAAAACCTAGCTTAAAATCCAAACGCGTATGGTTACCTTAATAAAAACCCCTTAAAATGTAGCTAAAGGTTGCAGCTTTATCAAATTAAATCAATAATTCCATTACTATTCGGCAATCATGAACAGATCGATGCGCAAGAGTGACATTAAATGGCTGCCTACTGCAAAATCGATATCAAAATGCTTGTAAAATATGAATTTATATGTTTATTTTAAAAGTAATACCCTTAAAACCTAGCTTAAAATCCAAACGCGTATGGTTACCTTAATAAAAACCCCTTAAAATGTAGCTAAAGGTTGCAGCTTTATCAAATTAAATCAATAATTCCATTACTATTCGGCAATCATGAACAGATCGATGCGCAAGAGTGACATTAAATGGCTGCCTACTGCAAAATCGATATCAAAATGCTTGTAAAATATGAATTTATATGTTTATTTTAAAAGTAATACCCTTAAAACCTAGCTTAAAATCCAAACGCGTATGGTTACCTTAATAAAAACCCCTTAAAATGTAGCTAAAGGTTGCAGCTTTATCAAATTAAATCAATAATTCCATTACTATTCGGCAATCATGAACAGATCGATGCGCAAGAGTGACATTAAATGGCTGCCTACTGCAAAATCGATATCAAAATGCTTGTAAAATATGAATTTATATGTTTATTTTAAAAGTAATACCCTTAAAACCTAGCTTAAAATCCAAACGCGTATGGTTACCTTAATAAAAACCCCTTAAAATGTAGCTAAAGGTTGCAGCTTTATCAAATTAAATCAATAATTCCATTACTATTCGGCAATCATGAACAGATCGATGCGCAAGAGTGACATTAAATGGCTGCCTACTGCAAAATCGATATCAAAATGCTTGTAAAATATGAATTTATATGTTTATTTTAAAAGTAATACCCTTAAAACCTAGCTTAAAATCCAAACGCGTATGGTTACCTTAATAAAAACCCCTTAAAATGTAGCTAAAGGTTGCAGCTTTATCAAATTAAATCAATAATTCCATTACTATTCGGCAATCATGAACAGATCGATGCGCAAGAGTGACATTAAATGGCTGCCTACTGCAAAATCGATATCAAAATGCTTGTAAAATATGAATTTATATGTTTATTTTAAAAGTAATACCCTTAAAACCTAGCTTAAAATCCAAACGCGTATGGTTACCTTAATAAAAACCCCTTAAAATGTAGCTAAAGGTTGCAGCTTTATCAAATTAAATCAATAATTCCATTACTATTCGGCAATCATGAACAGATCGATGCGCAAGAGTGACATTAAATGGCTGCCTACTGCAAAATCGATATCAAAATGCTTGTAAAATATGAATTTATATGTTTATTTTAAAAGTAATACCCTTAAAACCTAGCTTAAAATCCAAACGCGTATGGTTACCTTAATAAAAACCCCTTAAAATGTAGCTAAAGGTTGCAGCTTTATCAAATTAAATCAATAATTCCATTACTATTCGGCAATCATGAACAGATCGATGCGCAAGAGTGACATTAAATGGCTGCCTACTGCAAAATCGATATCAAAATGCTTGTAAAATATGAATTTATATGTTTATTTTAAAAGTAATACCCTTAAAACCTAGCTTAAAATCCAAACGCGTATGGTTACCTTAATAAAAACCCCTTAAAATGTAGCTAAAGGTTGCAGCTTTATCAAATTAAATCAATAATTCCATTACTATTCGGCAATCATGAACAGATCGATGCGCAAGAGTGACATTAAATGGCTGCCTACTGCAAATATCAAAATGCTTGTAAAATATGAATTTATATGTTTATTTTAAAAGTAATACCCTTAAAACCTAGCTTAAAATCCAAACGCGTATGGTTACCTTAATAAAAACCCCTTAAAATGTAGCTAAAGGTTGCAGCTTTATCAAATTAAATCAATAATTCCATTACTATTCGGCAATCATGAACAGATCGATGCGCAAGAGTGACATTAAATGGCTGCCTACTGCAAAATCGATATCAAAATGCTTGTAAAATATGAATTTATATGTTTATTTTAAAAGTAATACCCTTAAAACCTAGCTTAAAATCCAAACGCGTATGGTTACCTTAATAAAAACCCCTTAAAATGTAGCTAAAGGTTGCAGCTTTATCAAATTAAATCAATAATTCCATTACTATTCGGCAATCATGAACAGATCGATGCGCAAGAGTGACATTAAATGGCTGCCTACTGCAAAATCGATATCAAAATGCTTGTAAAATATGAATTTATATGTTTATTTTAAAAGTAATACCCTTAAAACCTAGCTTAAAATCCAAACGCGTATGGTTACCTTAATAAAAACCCCTTAAAATGTAGCTAAAGGTTGCAGCTTTATCAAATTAAATCAATAATTCCATTACTATTCGGCAATCATGAACAGATCGATGCGCAAGAGTGACATTAAATGGCTGCCTACTGCAAAATCGATATCAAAATGCTTGTAAAATATGAATTTATATGTTTATTTTAAAAGTAATACCCTTAAAACCTAGCTTAAAATCCAAACGCGTATGGTTACCTTAATAAAAACCCCTTAAAATGTAGCTAAAGGTTGCAGCTTTATCAAATTAAATCAATAATTCCATTACTATTCGGCAATCATGAACAGATCGATGCGCAAGAGTGACATTAAATGGCTGCCTACTGCAAAATCGATATCAAAATGCTTGTAAAATATGAATTTATATGTTTATTTTAAAAGTAATACCCTTAAAACCTAGCTTAAAATCCAAACGCGTATGGTTACCTTAATAAAAACCCCTTAAAATGTAGCTAAAGGTTGCAGCTTTATCAAATTAAATCAATAATTCCATTACTATTCGGCAATCATGAACAGATCGATGCGCAAGAGTGACATTAAATGGCTGCCTACTGCAAAATCGATATCAAAATGCTTGTAAAATATGAATTTATATGTTTATTTTAAAAGTAATACCCTTAAAACCTAGCTTAAAATCCAAACGCGTATGGTTACCTTAATAAAAACCCCTTAAAATGTAGCTAAAGGTTGCAGCTTTATCAAATTAAATCAATAATTCCATTACTATTCGGCAATCATGAACAGATCGATGCGCAAGAGTGACATTAAATGGCTGCCTACTGCAAAATCGATATCAAAATGCTTGTAAAATATGAATTTATATGTTTATTTTAAAAGTAATACCCTTAAAACCTAGCTTAAAATCCAAACGCGTATGGTTACCTTAATAAAAACCCCTTAAAATGTAGCTAAAGGTTGCAGCTTTATCAAATTAAATCAATAATTCCATTACTATTCGGCAATCATGAACAGATCGATGCGCAAGAGTGACATTAAATGGCTGCCTACTGCAAAATCGATATCAAAATGCTTGTAAAATATGAATTTATATGTTTATTTTAAAAGTAATACCCTTAAAACCTAGCTTAAAATCCAAACGCGTATGGTTACCTTAATAAAAACCCCTTAAAATGTAGCTAAAGGTTGCAGCTTTATCAAATTAAATCAATAATTCCATTACTATTCGGCAATCATGAACAGATCGATGCGCAAGAGTGACATTAAATGGCTGCCTACTGCAAAATCGATATCAAAATGCTTGTAAAATATGAATTTATATGTTTATTTTAAAAGTAATACCCTTAAAACCTAGCTTAAAATCCAAACGCGTATGGTTACCTTAATAAAAACCCCTTAAAATGTAGCTAAAGGTTGCAGCTTTATCAAATTAAATCAATAATTCCATTACTATTCGGCAATCATGAACAGATCGATGCGCAAGAGTGACATTAAATGGCTGCCTACTGCAAAATCGATATCAAAATGCTTGTAAAATATGAATTTATATGTTTATTTTAAAAGTAATACCCTTAAAACCTAGCTTAAAATCCAAACGCGTATGGTTACCTTAATAAAAACCCCTTAAAATGTAGCTAAAGGTTGCAGCTTTATCAAATTAAATCAATAATTCCATTACTATTCGGCAATCATGAACAGATCGATGCGCAAGAGTGACATTAAATGGCTGCCTACTGCAAAATCGATATCAAAATGCTTGTAAAATATGAATTTATATGTTTATTTTAAAAGTAATACCCTTAAAACCTAGCTTAAAATCCAAACGCGTATGGTTACCTTAATAAAAACCCCTTAAAATGTAGCTAAAGGTTGCAGCTTTATCAAATTAAATCAATAATTCCATTACTATTCGGCAATCATGAACAGATCGATGCGCAAGAGTGACATTAAATGGCTGCCTACTGCAAAATCGATATCAAAATGCTTGTAAAATATGAATTTATATGTTTATTTTAAAAGTAATACCCTTAAAACCTAGCTTAAAATCCAAACGCGTATGGTTACCTTAATAAAAACCCCTTAAAATGTAGCTAAAGGTTGCAGCTTTATCAAATTAAATCAATAATTCCATTACTATTCGGCAATCATGAACAGATCGATGCGCAAGAGTGACATTAAATGGCTGCCTACTGCAAAATCGATATCAAAATGCTTGTAAAATATGAATTTATATGTTTATTTTAAAAGTAATACCCTTAAAACCTAGCTTAAAATCCAAACGCGTATGGTTACCTTAATAAAAACCCCTTAAAATGTAGCTAAAGGTTGCAGCTTTATCAAATTAAATCAATAATTCCATTACTATTCGGCAATCATGAACAGATCGATGCGCAAGAGTGACATTAAATGGCTGCCTACTGCAAAATCGATATCAAAATGCTTGTAAAATATGAATTTATATGTTTATTTTAAAAGTAATACCCTTAAAACCTAGCTTAAAATCCAAACGCGTATGGTTACCTTAATAAAAACCCCTTAAAATGTAGCTAAAGGTTGCAGCTTTATCAAATTAAATCAATAATTCCATTACTATTCGGCAATCATGAACAGATCGATGCGCAAGAGTGACATTAAATGGCTGCCTACTGCAAAATCGATATCAAAATGCTTGTAAAATATGAATTTATATGTTTATTTTAAAAGTAATACCCTTAAAACCTAGCTTAAAATCCAAACGCGTATGGTTACCTTAATAAAAACCCCTTAAAATGTAGCTAAAGGTTGCAGCTTTATCAAATTAAATCAATAATTCCATTACTATTCGGCAATCATGAACAGATCGATGCGCAAGAGTGACATTAAATGGCTGCCTACTGCAAAATCGATATCAAAATGCTTGTAAAATATGAATTTATATGTTTATTTTAAAAGTAATACCCTTAAAACCTAGCTTAAAATCCAAACGCGTATGGTTACCTTAATAAAAACCCCTTAAAATGTAGCTAAAGGTTGCAGCTTTATCAAATTAAATCAATAATTCCATTACTATTCGGCAATCATGAACAGATCGATGCGCAAGAGTGACATTAAATGGCTGCCTACTGCAAAATCGATATCAAAATGCTTGTAAAATATGAATTTATATGTTTATTTTAAAAGTAATACCCTTAAAACCTAGCTTAAAATCCAAACGCGTATGGTTACCTTAATAAAAACCCCTTAAAATGTAGCTAAAGGTTGCAGCTTTATCAAATTAAATCAATAATTCCATTACTATTCGGCAATCATGAACAGATCGATGCGCAAGAGTGACATTAAATGGCTGCCTACTGCAAAATCGATATCAAAATGCTTGTAAAATATGAATTTATATGTTTATTTTAAAAGTAATACCCTTAAAACCTAGCTTAAAATCCAAACGCGTATGGTTACCTTAATAAAAACCCCTTAAAATGTAGCTAAAGGTTGCAGCTTTATCAAATTAAATCAATAATTCCATTACTATTCGGCAATCATGAACAGATCGATGCGCAAGAGTGACATTAAATGGCTGCCTACTGCAAAATCGATATCAAAATGCTTGTAAAATATGAATTTATATGTTTATTTTAAAAGTAATACCCTTAAAACCTAGCTTAAAATCCAAACGCGTATGGTTACCTTAATAAAAACCCCTTAAAATGTAGCTAAAGGTTGCAGCTTTATCAAATTAAATCAATAATTCCATTACTATTCGGCAATCATGAACAGATCGATGCGCAAGAGTGACATTAAATGGCTGCCTACTGCAAAATCGATATCAAAATGCTTGTAAAATATGAATTTATATGTTTATTTTAAAAGTAATACCCTTAAAACCTAGCTTAAAATCCAAACGCGTATGGTTACCTTAATAAAAACCCCTTAAAATGTAGCTAAAGGTTGCAGCTTTATCAAATTAAATCAATAATTCCATTACTATTCGGCAATCATGAACAGATCGATGCGCAAGAGTGACATTAAATGGCTGCCTACTGCAAAATCGATATCAAAATGCTTGTAAAATATGAATTTATATGTTTATTTTAAAAGTAATACCCTTAAAACCTAGCTTAAAATCCAAACGCGTATGGTTACCTTAATAAAAACCCCTTAAAATGTAGCTAAAGGTTGCAGCTTTATCAAATTAAATCAATAATTCCATTACTATTCGGCAATCATGAACAGATCGATGCGCAAGAGTGACATTAAATGGCTGCCTACTGCAAAATCGATATCAAAATGCTTGTAAAATATGAATTTATATGTTTATTTTAAAAGTAATACCCTTAAAACCTAGCTTAAAATCCAAACGCGTATGGTTACCTTAATAAAAACCCCTTAAAATGTAGCTAAAGGTTGCAGCTTTATCAAATTAAATCAATAATTCCATTACTATTCGGCAATCATGAACAGATCGATGCGCAAGAGTGACATTAAATGGCTGCCTACTGCAAAATCGATATCAAAATGCTTGTAAAATATGAATTTATATGTTTATTTTAAAAGTAATACCCTTAAAACCTAGCTTAAAATCCAAACGCGTATGGTTACCTTAATAAAAACCCCTTAAAATGTAGCTAAAGGTTGCAGCTTTATCAAATTAAATCAATAATTCCATTACTATTCGGCAATCATGAACAGATCGATGCGCAAGAGTGACATTAAATGGCTGCCTACTGCAAAATCGATATCAAAATGCTTGTAAAATATGAATTTATATGTTTATTTTAAAAGTAATACCCTTAAAACCTAGCTTAAAATCCAAACGCGTATGGTTACCTTAATAAAAACCCCTTAAAATGTAGCTAAAGGTTGCAGCTTTATCAAATTAAATCAATAATTCCATTACTATTCGGCAATCATGAACAGATCGATGCGCAAGAGTGACATTAAATGGCTGCCTACTGCAAAATCGATATCAAAATGCTTGTAAAATATGAATTTATATGTTTATTTTAAAAGTAATACCCTTAAAACCTAGCTTAAAATCCAAACGCGTATGGTTACCTTAATAAAAACCCCTTAAAATGTAGCTAAAGGTTGCAGCTTTATCAAATTAAATCAATAATTCCATTACTATTCGGCAATCATGAACAGATCGATGCGCAAGAGTGACATTAAATGGCTGCCTACTGCAAAATCGATATCAAAATGCTTGTAAAATATGAATTTATATGTTTATTTTTAAAGTAATACCCTTAAAACCTAGCTTAAAATCCAAACGCGTATGGTTACCTTAATAAAAACCCCTTAAAATGTAGCTAAAGGTTGCAGCTTTATCAAATTAAATCAATAATTCCATTACTATTCGGCAATCATGAACAGATCGATGCGCAAGAGTGACATTAAATGGCTGCCTACTGCAAAATCGATATCAAAATGCTTGTAAAATGTGAATTTATATGTTTATTTTAAAAGTAATACCCTTAAAACCTAGCTTAAAATCCAAACGCGTATGGTTACCTTAATAAAAACCCCTTAAAATGTAGCTAAAGGTTGCAGCTTTATCAAATTAAATCAATAATTCCATTACTATTCGGCAATCATGAACAGATCGATGCGCAAGAGTGACATTAAATGGCTGCCTACTGCAAAATCGATATCAAAATGCTTGTAAAATATGAATTTATATGTTTATTTTAAAAGTAATACCCTTAAAACCTAGCTTAAAATCCAAACGCGTATGGTTACCTTAATAAAAACCCCTTAAAATGTAGCTAAAGGTTGCAGCTTTATCAAATTAAATCAATAATTCCATTACTATTCGGCAATCATGAACAGATCGATGCGCAAGAGTGACATTAAATGGCTGCCTACTGCAAAATCGATATCAAAATGCTTGTAAAATATGAATTTATATGTTTATTTTAAAAGTAATACCCTTAAAACCTAGCTTAAAATCCAAACGCGTATGGTTACCTTAATAAAAACCCCTTAAAATGTAGCTAAAGGTTGCAGCTTTATCAAATTAAATCAATAATTCCATTACTATTTGGCAATCATGAACAGATCGATGCGCAAGAGTGACATTAAATGGCTGCCTACTGCAAAATCGATATCAAAATGCTTGTAAAATATGAATTTATATGTTTATTTTAAAAGTAATACCCTTAAAACCTAGCTTAAAATCCAAACGCGTATGGTTACCTTAATAAAAACCCCTTAAAATGTAGCTAAAGGTTGCAGCTTTATCAAATTAAATCAATAATTCCATTACTATTCGGCAATCATGAACAGATCGATGCGCAAGAGTGACATTAAATGGCTGCCTACTGCAAAATCGATATCAAAATGCTTGTAAAATATGAATTTATATGTTTATTTTAAAAGTAATACCCTTAAAACCTAGCTTAAAATCCAAACGCGTATGGTTACCTTAATAAAAACCCCTTAAAATGTAGCTAAAGGTTGCAGCTTTATCAAATTAAATCAATAATTCCATTACTATTCGGCAATCATGAACAGATCGATGCGCAAGAGTGACATTAAATGGCTGCCTACTGCAAAATCGATATCAAAATGCTTGTAAAATATGAATTTATATGTTTATTTTAAAAGTAATACTCTTAAAACCTAGCTTAAAATCCAAACGCGTATGGTTACCTTAATAAAAACCCCTTAAAATGTAGCTTAAGGTTGCAGCTTTATCAAATTAAATCAATAATTCCATTACTATTCGGCAATCATGAACAGATCGATGCGCAAGAGTGACATTAAATGGCTGCCTACTGCAAAATCGATATCAAAATGCTTGTAAAATATTAATTTATATGTTTATTTTAAAAGTAATACCCTTAAAACCTAGCTTAAAATCCAAACGCGTATGGTTACCTTAATAAAAACCCCTTAAAATGTAGCTAAAGGTTGCAGCTTTATCAAATTAAATCAATAATTCCATTACTATTCGGCAATCATGAACAGATCGATGCGCAAGAGTGACATTAAATGGCTGCCTACTGCAAAATCGATATCAAAATGCTTGTAAAATATGAATTTATATGTTTATTTTAAAAGTAATACCCTTAAAACCTAGCTTAAAATCCAAACGCGTATGGTTACCTTAATAAAAACCCCTTAAAATGTAGCTAAAGGTTGCAGCTTTATCAAATTAAATCAATAATTCCATTACTATTCGGCAATCATGAACAGATCGATGCGCAAGAGTGACATTTAATGGCTGCCTACTGCAAAATCGATATCAAAATGCTTGTAAAATATGAATTTACTAGCTGGGCCCCGCGGCTTCGCACGCAAGCTCTCTTGTTTCGCCCGATACAAATTCTGAACCCATTGTTGACCCCGTCAGATTTTGATTTAAAAAAAGCATATGTCTATTATCTTTGATGTCAAGTATTTCCAAAAATTTTGAACTCAAAAGCCCTTTAAATCATGAGTTTTCACATTTAGTTTATCAGGAACATTTAGATTTTCTCAAAAAATGAAAAGCACATTTTAATTATTTCCCGATAGAAGTGCTTTTTGTCTAAGTTTGAAGTCAAAAGGACCAATAAATCGTATTTCTCCATACAAACTGTTAACCCATTGTTGACCCCGTTAGATTTTGATTTTCAAAAAAGTGAAAAACACGTCTCAAATTATTTCTCACTAAGAGTACTTACACAAAATTTGAAGTCAGTGGCCCCATTAATTCATGTTTTTTTACAGTTTCGCCATACAAACTTTTAACCGGTCGTTGACCCCGTTCGATTTAAATATTCGGAAAAAATGAAAAACACGTATCGAGTTATTTTACATTTGAAGTACTTTCACCAAGTTTGAAGTCAAAAGGCTCAAAAAAATTTGTTTCTCCATACATACATTTATCCCGTCGTTGATCCAGTTGGATTTAGATTTTGAAAATAATGAGAATAGCGTGACCAATTTTTTTTATTTCAAGTATTTTTGATTTTCGAAAAATTATAAAATACGTTTCGAATTATTTTTGATTTAGAGTATTTTCAGGAATGTGTGGCTTACAACTCCGAAGCTATTCCATATAAAAGATTTGAGTTGTATGGGTGGAGCCATGCCCTCTTGTTAAATACCCGCCGCATTCCCTCATATAGAAAATTTGAGTTGTATGGGCGGTGCCACACCCCCTTGTTCAATACCCACCCCATTCCCTCTGTGGAAAGCTATGACTAAATGGTAAATTCGTACTAAGTTTCATTGATGTGCGACTAACAGTTATGCGGATAGTTTGGGTCAAACAAATGTGCCACGCCCCTTATCCAACGCTCATAAAATTTTAACAGTAGAATAATACATCTATGAGGCGACGCTTCACTAACTTTCAATGCTGTGCGACTTACAATTCCGAAGCTATTCCATTTAAAAGGAATGAATTGTATGGGCGGCGCCACGCCCCCATGTTAAATACCCGTCCCATTCCCTCTACCGAAAGATATGATTAACTGGTTGGTTCATACCAAGTTTCATTGATGTGCGACTTACAGTTCTGCTGAAATGTTGTATCATAAAAAATGTGCCACGCCCCTTGTTCAACGCCCATAAAATTTTAACAGTAGAATGACACATCTATGAAACGACGGTGCACCAAATTTCAATGCTGTGCGACTTACAATTCCGAAGCTATTCCACTTAAAAGATTTGAGTTGTATGGGCGGTGCCACACCCCCTTGTCCAATACCCACCCCATTCCCTCGGTCGAAGGACATGATTAAATAGAAAGTTTGTACCAAATTTAATTGATGTGTGACTTATGGTTCCAAAGTTATTGTCTAAAAATGTATTCTTGTGGTGCCACGCCCCTTTTTCCCGACATTTCTTTTTTTATAAACCTTCACGTAAACATTTTGAACAAACTCGCCGAAGGAAGTATTCAAGTTGGTCCAGTCGTTTTCGAGTTTTAAGCGGCCGAACGAACCACGTTTCATTTTTATATATATAGAAGATATGTTTATTTTAAAAGTAATACCCTTAAAACCTAGCTTAAAATCCAAACGCGTATGGTTACCTTAATAAAAACCCCTTAAAATGTAGCTAAAGGTTGCAGCTTTATCAAATTAAATCAATAATTCCATTACTATTCGGCAATCATGAACAGATCGATGCGCAAGAGTGACATTAAATGGCTGCCTACTGCAAAATCGATATCAAAATGCTTGTAAAATATGAATTTATATGTTTATTTTAAAAGTAATACCCTTAAAACCTAGCTTAAAATCCAAACGCGTATGGTTACCTTAATAAAAACCCCTTAAAATGTAGCTAAAGGTTGCAGCTTTATCAAATTAAATCAATAATTCCATTACTATTCGGCAATCATGAACAGATCGATGCGCAAGAGTGACATTAAATGGCTGCCTACTGCAAAATCGATATCAAAATGCTTGTAAAATATGAATTTATATGTTTATTTTAAAAGTAATACCCTTAAAACCTAGCTTAAAATCCAAACGCGTATGGTTACCTTAATAAAAACCCCTTAAAATGTAGCTAAAGGTTGCAGCTTTATCAAATTAAATCAATAATTCCATTACTATTCGGCAATCATGAACAGATCGATGCGCAAGAGTGACATTAAATGGCTGCCTACTGCAAAATCGATATCAAAATGCTTGTAAAATATGAATTTATATGTTTATTTTAAAAGTAATACCCTTAAAACCTAGCTTAAAATCCAAACGCGTATGGTTACCTTAATAAAAACCCCTTAAAATGTAGCTAAAGGTTGCAGCTTTATCAAATTAAATCAATAATTCCATTACTATTCGGCAATCATGAACAGATCGATGCGCAAGAGTGACATTAAATGGCTGCCTACTGCAAAATCGATATCAAAATGCTTGTAAAATATGAATATATATGTTTATTTTAAAAGTAATACCCTTAAAACCTAGCTTAAAATCCAAACGCGTATGGTTACCTTAATAAAAACCCCTTAAAATGTAGCTAAAGGTTGCAGCTTTATCAAATTAAATCAATAATTCCATTACTATTCGGCAATCATGAACAGATCGATGCGCAAGAGTGACATTAAATGGCTGCCTACTGCAAAATCGATATCAAAATGCTTGTAAAATATGAATTTATATGTTTATTTTAAAAGTAATACCCTTAAAACCTAGCTTAAAATCCAAACGCGTATGGTCACCTTAATAAAAACCCCTTAAAATGTAGCTAAAGGTTGCAGCTTTATCAAATTAAATCAATAATTTCATTACTATTCGGCAATCATGAACAGATCGATGCGCAAGAGTGACATTAAATGGCTGCCTACTGCAAAATCGATATCAAAATGCTTGTAAAATATGAATTTATATGTTTATTTTAAAAGTAATACCCTTAAAACCTAGCTTAAAATCCAAACGCGTATGGTTACCTTAATAAAAACCCCTTAAAATGTAGCTAAAGGTTGCAGCTTTATCAAATTAAATCAATAATTCCATTACTATTCGGCAATCATGAACAGATCGATGCGCAAGAGTGACATTAAATGGCTGCCTACTGCAAAATCGATATCAAAATGCTTGTAAAATATGAATTTATATGTTTATTTTAAAAGTAATACCCTTAAAACCTAGCTTAAAATCCAAACGCGTATGGTTACCTTAATAAAAACCCCTTAAAATGTAGCTAAAGGTTGCAGCTTTATCAAATTAAATCAATAATTCCATTACTATTCGGCAATCATGAACAGATCGATGCGCAAGAGTGACATTAAATGGCTGCCTACTGCAAAATCTATATCAAAATGCTTGTAAAATATGAATTTATATGTTTATTTTAAAAGTAATACCCTTAAAACCTAGCTTAAAATCCAAACGCGTATGGTTACCTTAATAAAAACCCCTTAAAATGTAGCTAAAGGTTGCAGCTTTATCAAATTAAATCAATAATTCCATTACTATTCGGCAAGCATGAACAGATCGATGCGCAAGAGTGACATTAAATGGCTGCCTACTGCAAAATCGATATCAAAATGCTTGTAAAATATGAATTTATATTTTTATTTTAAAAGTAATACCCTTAAAACCTAGCTTAAAATCCAAACGCGTATGGTTACCTTAATAAAAACCCCTTAAAATGTAGCTAAAGGTTGCAGCTTTATCAAATTAAATCAATAATTCCATTACTATTCGGCAATCATGAACAGATCGATGCGCAAGAGTGACATTAAATGGCTGCCTACTGCAAAATCGATATCAAAATGCTTGTAAAATATGAATTTATATGTTTATTTTAAAAGTAATACCCTTAAAACCTAGCTTAAAATCCAAACGCGTATGGTTACCTTAATAAAAACCCCTTAAAATGTAGCTAAAGGTTGCAGCTTTATCAAATTAAATCAATAATTCCATTACTATTCGGCAATCATGAACAGATCGATGCGCAAGAGTGACATTAAATGGCTGCCTACTGCAAAATCGATATCAAAATGCTTGTAAAATATGAATTTATATGTTTATTTTAAAAGTAATACCCTTAAAACCTAGCTTAAAATCCAAACGCGTATGGTTACCTTAATAAAAACCCCTTAAAATGTAGCTAAAGGTTGCAGCTTTATCAAATTAAATCAATAATTCCATTACTATTCGGCAATCATGAACAGATCGATGCGCAAGAGTGACATAAAATGGCTGCCTACTGCAAAATCGATATCAAAATGCTTGTAAAATATGAATTGATATGTTTATTTTAAAAGTAATACCCTTAAAACCTAGCTTAAAATCCAAACGCGTATGGTTACCTTAATAAAAACCCCTTAAAATGTAGCTAAAGGTTGCAGCTTTATCAAATTAAATCAATAATTCCATTACTATTCGGCAATCATGAACAGATCGATGCGCAAGAGTGACATTAAATGGCTGCCTACTGCAAAATCGATATCAAAATGCTTGTAAAATATGAATTTATATGTTTATTTTAAAAGTAATACCCTTAAAACCTAGCTTAAAATCCAAACGCGTATGGTTACCTTAATAAAAACCCCTTAAAATGTAGCTAAAGGTTGCAGCTTTATCAAATTAAATCAATAATTCCATTACTATTCGGCAATCATGAACAGATCGATGCGCAAGAGTGACATTAAATGGCTGCCTACTGCAAAATCGATATCAAAATGCTTGTAAAATATGAATTTATATGTTTATTTTAAAAGTAATACCCTTAAAACCTAGCTTAAAATCCAAACGCGTATGGTTACCTTAATAAAAACCCCTTAAAATGTAGCTAAAGGTTGCAGCTTTATCAAATTAAATCAATAATTCCATTACTATTCGGCAATCATGAACAGATCGATGCGCAAGAGTGACATTAAATGGCTGCCTACTGCAAAATCGATATCAAAATGCTTGTAAAATATGAATTTATATGTTTATTTTAAAAGTAATACCCTTAAAACCTAGCTTAAAATCCAAACGCGTATGGTTACCTTAATAAAAACCCCTTAAAATGTAGCTAAAGGTTGCAGCTTTATCAAATTAAATCAATAATTCCATTACTATTCGGCAATCATGAACAGATCGATGCGCAAGAGTGACATTAAATGGCTGCCTACTGCAAAATCGATATCAAAATGCTTGTAAAATATGAATTTATATGTTTATTTTAAAAGTAATACCCTTAAAACCTAGCTTAAAATCCAAACGCGTATGGTTACCTTAATAAAAACCCCTTAAAATGTAGCTAAAGGTTGCAGCTTTATCAAATTAAATCAATAATTCCATTACTATTCGGCAATCATGAACAGATCGATGCGCAAGAGTGACATTAAATGGCTGCCTACTGCAAAATCGATATCAAAATGCTTGTAAAATATGAATTTATATGTTTATTTTAAAAGTAATACCCTTAAAACCTAGCTTAAAATCCAAACGCGTATGGTTACCTTAATAAAAACCCCTTAAAATGTAGCTAAAGGTTGCAGCTTTATCAAATTAAATCAATAATTCCATTACTATTCGGCAATCATGAACAGATCGATGCGCAAGAGTGACATTAAATGGCTGCCTACTGCAAAATCGATATCAAAATGCTTGTAAAATATGAATTTATATGTTTATTTTAAAAGTAATACCCTTAAAACCTAGCTTAAAATCCAAACGCGTATGGTTACCTTAATAAAAACCCCTTAAAATGTAGCTAAAGGTTGCAGCTTTATCAAATTAAATCAATAATTCCATTACTATTCGGCAATCATGAACAGATCGATGCGCAAGAGTGACATTAAATGGCTGCCTACTGCAAAATCGATATCAAAATGCTTGTAAAATATGAATTTATATGTTTATTTTAAAAGTAATACCCTTAAAATCTAGCTTAAAATCCAAACGCGTATGGTTACCTTAATAAAAACCCCTTAAAATGTAGCTAAAGGTTGCAGCTTTATCAAATTAAATCAATAATTCCATTACTATTCGGCAATCATGAACAGATCGATGCGCAAGAGTGACATTAAATGGCTGCCTACTGCAAAATCGATATCAAAATGCTTGTAAAATATGAATTTATATGTTTATTTTAAAAGTAATACCCTTAAAACCTAGCTTAAAATCCAAACGCGTATGGTTACCTTTATAAAAACCCCTTAAAATGTAGCTAAAGGTTGCAGCTTTATCAAATTAAATCAATAATTCCATTACTATTCGGCAATCATGAACAGATCGATGCGCAAGAGTGACATTAAATGGCTGCCTACTGCAAAATCGATATCAAAATACTTGTAAAATATGAATTTATATGTTTATTTTAAAAGTAATACCCTTAAAACCTAGCTTAAAATCCAAACGCGTATGGTTACCTTAATAAAAACCCCTTAAAATGTAGCTAAAGGTTGCAGCTTTATCAAATTAAATCAATAATTCCATTACTATTCGGCAATCATGAACAGATCGATGCGCAAGAGTGACATTAAATGGCTGCCTACTGCAAAATCGATATCAAAATGCTTGTAAAATATGAATTTATATGTTTATTTTAAAAGTAATACCCTTAAAACCTAGCTTAAAATCCAAACGCGTATGGTTACCTTAATAAAAACCCCTTAAAATGTAGCTAAAGGTTGCAGCTTTATCAAATTAAATCAATAATTCCATTACTATTCGGCAATCATGAACAGATCGATGCGCAAGAGTGACATTAAATGGCTGCCTACTGCAAAATCGATATCAAAATGCTTGTAAAATATGAATTTATATGTTTATTTTAAAAGTAATACCCTTAAAACCTAGCTTAAAATCCAAACGCGTATGGTTACCTTAATAAAAACCCCTTAAAATGTAGCTAAAGGTTGCAGCTTTATCAAATTAAATCAATAATTCCATTACTATTCGGCAATCATGAACAGATCGATGCGCAAGAGTGACATTAAATGGCTGCCTACTGCAAAATCGATATCAAAATGCTTGTAAAATATGAATTTATATGTTTATTTTAAAAGTAATACCCTTAAAACCTATCTTAAAATCCAAACGCGTATGGTTACCTTAATAAAAACCCCTTAAAATGTAGCTAAAGGTTGCAGCTTTATCAAATTAAATCAATAATTCCATTACTATTCGGCAATCATGAACAGATCGATGCGCAAGAGTGACATTAAATGGCTGCCTACTGCAAAATCGATATCAAAATGCTTGTAAAATATGAATTTATATGTTTATTTTAAAAGTAATACCCTTAAAACCTAGCTTAAAATCCAAACGCGTATGGTTACCTTAATAAAAACCCCTTAAAATGTAGCTAAAGGTTGCAGCTTTATCAAATTAAATCAATAATTCCATTACTATTCGACAATCATGAACAGATCGATGCGCAAGAGTGACATTAAATGGCTGCCTACTGCAAAATCGATATCAAAATGCTTGTAAAATATGAATTTATATGTTTATTTTAAAAGTAATACCCTTAAAACCTAGCTTAAAATCCAAACGCGTATGGTTACCTTAATAAAAACCCCTTAAAATGTAGCTAAAGGTTGCAGCTTTATCAAATTAAATCAATAATTCCATTACTATTCGGCAATCATGAACAGATCGATGCGCAAGAGTGACATTAAATGGCTGCCTACTGCAAAATCGATATCAAAATGCTTGTAAAATATGAATTTATATGTTTATTTTAAAAGTAATACCCTTAAAACCTAGCTTAAAATCCAAACGCGTATGGTTACCTTAATAAAAACCCCTTAAAATGTAGCTAAAGGTTGCAGCTTTATCAAATTAAATCAATAATTCCATTACTATTCGGCAATCATGAACAGATCGATGCGCAAGAGTGACATTAAATGGCTGCCTACTGCAAAATCGATATCAAAATGCTTGTAAAATATGAATTTATATGTTTATTTTAAAAGTAATACCCTTAAAACCTAGCTTAAAATCCAAACGCGTATGGTTACCTTAATAAAAACCCCTTAAAATGTAGCTAAAGGTTGCAGCTTTATCAAATTAAATCAATAATTCCATTACTATTCGGCAATCATGAACAGATCGATGCGCAAGAGTGACATTAAATGGCTGCCTACTGCAAAATCGATATCAAAATGCTTGTAAAATATGAATTTATATGTTTATTTTAAAAGTAATACCCTTAAAACCTAGCTTAAAATCCAAACGCGTATGGTTACCTTAATAAAAACCCCTTAAAATGTAGCTAAAGGTTGCAGCTTTATCAAATTAAATCAATAATTCCATTACTATTTGGCAATCATGAACAGATCGATGCGCAAGAGTGACATTAAATGGCTGCCTACTGCAAAATCGATATCAAAATGCTTGTAAAATATGAATTTATATGTTTATTTTAAAAGTAATACCCTTAAAACCTAGCTTAAAATCCAAACGCGTATGGTTACCTTAATAAAAACCCCTTAAAATGTAGCTAAAGGTTGCAGCTTTATCAAATTAAATCAATAATTCCATTACTATTCGGCAATCATGAACAGATCGATGCGCAAGAGTGACATTAAATGGCTGCCTACTGCAAAATCGATATCAAAATGCTTGTAAAATATGAATTTATATGTTTATTTTAAAAGTAGTACCCTTAAAACCTAGCTTAAAATCCAAACGCGTATGGTTACCTTAATAAAAACCCCTTAAAATGTAGCTAAAGGTTGCAGCTTTATCAAATTAAATCAATAATTCCATTACTATTCGGCAATCATGAACAGATCGATGCGCAAGAGTGACATTAAATGGCTGCCTACTGCAAAATCGATATCAAAATGCTTGTAAAATATGAATTTATATGTTTATTTTAAAAGTAATACCCTTAAAACCTAGCTTAAAATCCAAACGCGTATGGCTACCTTAATAAAAACCCCTTAAAATGTAGCTAAAGGTTGCAGCTTTATCAAATTAAATCAATAATTCCATTACTATTCGGCAATCATGAACAGATCGATGCGCAAGAGTGACATTAAATGGCTGCCAACTGCAAAATCGATATCAAAATGCTTGTAAAATATGAATTTATATGTTTATTTTAAAAGTAATACCCTTAAAACCTAGCTTAAAATCCAAACGCGTATGGTTACCTTAATAAAAACCCCTTAAAATGTAGCTAAAGGTTGCAGCTTTATCAAATTAAATCAATAATTCCATTACTATTCGGCAATCATGAACAGATCGATGCGCAAGAGTGACATTAAATGGCTGCCTACTGCAAAATCGATATCAAAATGCTTGTAAAATATGAATTTATATGTTTATTTTAAAAGTAATACCCTTAAAACCTAGCTTAAAATCCAAACGCGTATGGTTACCTTAATAAAAACCCCTTAAAATGTAGCTAAAGGTTGCAGCTTTATCAAATTAAATCAATAATTCCATTACTATTCGGCAATCATGAACAGATCGATGCGCAAGAGTGACATTAAATGGCTGCCTACTGCAAAATCGATATCAAAATGCTTGTAAAATATGAATTTATATGTTTATTTTAAAAGTAATACCCTTAAAACCTAGCTTAAAATCCAAACGCGTATGGTTACCTTAATAAAAACCCCTTAAAATGTAGCTAAAGGTTGCAGCTTTATCAAATTAAATCAATAATTCCATTACTATTCGGCAATCATGAACAGATCGATGCGCAAAGAGTGACATTAAATGGCTGCCTACTGCAAAATCGATATCAAAATGCTTGTAAAATATGAATTTATATGTTTATTTTAAAAGTAATACCCTTAAAACCTAGCTTAAAATCCAAACGCGTATGGTTACCTTAATAAAAACCCCTTAAAATGTAGCTAAAGGTTGCAGCTTTATCAAATTAAATCAATAATTCCATTACTATTCGGCAATCATGAACAGATCGATGCGCAAGAGTGACATTAAATGGTGTCTACTGCAAAATCGATATCAAAATGCTTGTAAAATATGAATTTATATGTTTATTTTAAAAGTAATACCCTTAAAACCTAGCTTAAAATCCAAACGCGTATGGTTACCTTAATAAAAACCCCTTAAAATGTAGCTAAAGGTTGCAGCTTTATCAAATTAAATCAATAATTCCATTACTATTCGGCAATCATGAACAGATCGATGCGCAAGAGTGACATTAAATGGCTGCCTACTGCAAAATCGATATCAAAATGCTTGTAAAATATGAATTTATATGTTTATTTTAAAAGTAATACCCTTAAAACCTAGCTTAAAATCCAAACGCGTATGGTTACCTTAATAAAAACCCCTTAAAATGTAGCTAAAGGTTGCAGCTTTATCAAATTAAATCAATAATTCCATTACTATTCGGCAATCATGAACAGATCGATGCGCAAGAGTGACATTAAATGGCTGCCTACTGCAAAATCGATATCAAAATGCTTGTAAAATATGAATTTATATGTTTATTTTAAAAGTAATACCCTTAAAACCTAGCTTAAAATCCAAACGCGTATGGTTACCTTAATAAAAACCCCTTAAAATGTAGCTAAAGGTTGCAGCTTTATCAAATTAAATCAATAATTCCATTACTATTCGGCAATCATGAACAGATCGATGCGCAAGAGTGACATTAAATGGCTGCCTACTGCAAAATCGATATCAAAATGCTTGTAAAATATGAATTTATATGTTTATTTTAAAAGTAATACCCTTAAAACCTAGCTTAAAATCCAAACGCGTATGGTTACCTTAATAAAAACCCCTTAAAATGTAGCTAAAGGTTGCAGCTTTATCAAATTAAATCAATAATTCCATTACTATTCGGCAATCATGAACAGATCGATGCGCAAGAGTGACATTAAATGGCTGCCTACTGCAAAATCGATATCAAAATGCTTGTAAAATATGAATTTATATGTTTATTTTAAAAGTAATACCCTTAAAACCTAGCTTAAAATCCAAACGCGTATGGTTACCTTAATAAAAACCCCTTAAAATGTAGCTAAAGGTTGCAGCTTTATCAAATTAAATCAATAATTCCATTACTATTCGGCAATCATGAACAGATCGATGCGCAAGAGTGACATTAAATGGCTGCCTACTGCAAAATCGATATCAAAATGCTTGTAAAATATGCATTTATATGTTTATTTTAAAAGTAATACCCTTAAAACCTAGCTTAAAATCCAAACGCGTATGGTTACCTTAATAAAAACCCCTTAAAATGTAGCTAAAGGTTGCAGCTTTATCAAATTAAATCAATAATTCCATTACTATTCGGCAATCATGAACAGATCGATGCGCAAGAGTGACATTAAATGGCTGCCTACTGCAAAATCGATATCAAAATGCTTGTAAAATATGAATTTATATGTTTATTTTAAAAGTAATACCCTTAAAACCTAGCTTAAAATCCAAACGCGTATGGTTACCTTAATAAAAACCCCTTAAAATGTAGCTAAAGGTTGCAGCTTTATCAAATTAAATCAATAATTCCATTACTATTCGGCAATCATGAACAGATCGATGCGCAAGAGTGACATTAAATGGCTGCCTACTGCAAAATCGATATCAAAATGCTTGTAAAATATGAATTTATATGTTTATTTTAAAAGTAATACCCTTAAAACCTAGCTTAAAATCCAAACGCGTATGGTTACCTTAATAAAAACCCCTTAAAATGTAGCTAAAGGTTGCAGCTTTATCAAATTAAATCAATAATTCCATTACTATTCGGCAATCATGAACAGATCGATGCGCAAGAGTGACATTAAATGGCTGCCTACTGCAAAATCGATATCAAAATGCTTGTAAAATATGAATTTATATGTTTATTTTAAAAGTAATACCCTTAAAACCTAGCTTAAAATCCAAACGCGTATGGTTACCTTAATAAAAACCCCTTAAAATGTAGCTAAAGGTTGCAGCTTTATCAAATTAAATCAATAATTCCATTACTATTCGGCAATCATGAACAGATCGATGCGCAAGAGTGACATTAAATGGCTGCCTACTGCAAAATCGATATCAAAATGCTTGTAAAATATGAATTTATATGTTTATTTTAAAAGTAATACCCTTAAAACCTAGCTTAAAATCCAAACGCGTATGGTTACCTTAATAAAAACCCCTTAAAATGTAGCTAAAGGTTGCAGCTTTATCAAATTAAATCAATAATTCCATTACTATTCGGCAATCATGAACAGATCGATGCGCAAGAGTGACATTAAATGGCTGCCTACTGCAAAATCGATATCAAAATGCTTGTAAAATATGAATTTATATGTTTATTTTAAAAGTAATACCCTTAAAACCTAGCTTAAAATCCAAACGCGTATGGTTACCTTAATAAAAACCCCTTAAAATGTAGCTAAAGGTTGCAGCTTTATCAAATTAAATCAATAATTCCATTACTATTCGGCAATCATGAACAGATCGATGCGCAAGAGTGACATTAAATGGCTGCCTACTGCAAAATCGATATCAAAATGCTTGTAAAATATGAATTTATATGTTTATTTTAAAAGTAATACCCTTAAAACCTAGCTTAAAATCCAAACGCGTATGGTTACCTTAATAAAAACCCCTTAAAATGTAGCTAAAGGTTGCAGCTTTATCAAATTAAATCAATAATTCCATTACTATTCGGCAATCATGAACAGATCGATGCGCAAGAGTGACATTAAATGGCTGCCTACTGCAAAATCGATATCAAAATGCTTGTAAAATATGAATTTATATGTTTATTTTAAAAGTAATACCCTTAAAACCTAGCTTAAAATCCAAACGCGTATGGTTACCTTAATAAAAACCCCTTAAAATGTAGCTAAAGGTTGCAGCTTTATCAAATTAAATCAATAATTCCATTACTATTCGGCAATCATGAACAGATCGATGCGCAAGAGTGACATTAAATGGCTGCCTACTGCAAAATCGATATCAAAATGCTTGTAAAATATGAATTTATATGTTTATTTTAAAAGTAATACCCTTAAAACCCAGCTTAAAATCCAAACGCGTATGGTTACCTTAATAAAAACCCCTTAAAATGTAGCTAAAGGTTGCAGCTTTATCAAATTAAATCAATAATTCCATTACTATTCGGCAATCATGAACAGATCGATGCGCAAGAGTGACATTAAATGGCTGCCTACTGCAAAATCGATATCAAAATGCTTGTAAAATATGAATTTATATGTTTATTTTAAAAGGAATACCCTTAAAACCTAGCTTAAAATCCAAACGCGTAAGGTTACCTTAATAAAAACCCCTTAAAATGTAGCTAAAGGTTGCAGCTTTATCAAATTAAATCAATAATTCCATTACTATTCGGCAATCATGAACCGATCGATGCGCAAGAGTGACATTAAATGGCTGCCTACTGCAAAATCGATATCAAAATGCTTGTAAAATATGAATTTATATGTTTATTTTAAAAGTAATACCCTTAAAACCTAGCTTAAAATCCAAACGCGTATGGTTACCTTAATAAAAACCCCTTAAAATGTAGCTAAAGGTTGCAGCTTTATCAAATTAAATCAATAATTCCATTACTATTCGGCAATCATGAACAGATCGATGCGCAAGAGTGACATTAAATGGCTGCCTACTGCAAAATCGATATCAAAATGCTTGTAAAATATGAATTTATATGTTTATTTTAAAAGTAATACCCTTAAAACCTAGCTTAAAATCCAAACGCGTATGGTTACCTTAATAAAAACCCCTTAAAATGTAGCTAAAGGTTGCAGCTTTATCAAATTAAATACTGCAAAATCGATATCAAAATGCTTGTAAAATATGAATTTATATGTTTATTTTAAAAGTAATACCCTTAAAACCTAGCTTAAAATCCAAACGCGTATGGTTACCTTAATAAAAACCCCTTAAAATGTAGCTAAAGGTTGCAGCTTTATCAAATTAAATCAATAATTCCATTACTATTCGGCAATCATGAACAGATCGATGCGCAAGAGTGACATTAAATGGCTGCCTACTGCAAAATCGATATCAAAATGCTTGTAAAATATGAATTTATATGTTTATTTTAAAAGTAATACCCTTAAAACCTAGCTTAAAATCCAAACGCGTATGGTTACCTTAATAAAAACCCCTTAAAATGTAGCTAAAGGTTGCAGCTTTATCAAATTAAATCAATAATTCCATTACTATTCGGCAATAATGAACAGATCGATGCGCAAGAGTGACATTAAATGGCTGCCTACTGCAAAATCGATATCAAAATGCTTGTAAAATATGAATTTATATGTTTATTTTAAAAGTAATACCCTTAAAACCTAGCTTAAAATCCAAACGCGTATGGTTACCTTAATAAAAACCCCTTAAAATGTAGCTAAAGGTTGCAGCTTTATCAAATTAAATCAATAATTCCATTACTATTCGGCAATCATGAACAGATCGATGCGCAAGAGTGACATTAAATGGCTGCCTACTGCAAAATCGATATCAAAATGCTTGTAAAATATGAATTTATATGTTTATTTTAAAAGTAATACCCTTAAAACCTAGCTTAAAATCCAAACGCGTATGGTTACCTTAATAAAAACCCCTTAAAATGTAGCTAAAGGTTGCAGCTTTATCAAATTAAATCAATAATTCCATTACTATTCGGCAATCATGAACAGATCGATGCGCAAGAGTGACATTAAATGGCTGCCTACTGCAAAATCGATATCAAAATGCTTGTAAAATATGAATTTATATGTTTATTTTAAAAGTAATACCCTTAAAACCTAGCTTAAAATCCAAACGCGTATGGTTACCTTAATAAAAACCCCTTAAAATGTAGCTAAAGGTTGCAGCTTTATCAAATTAAATCAATAATTCCATTACTATTCGGCAATCATGAACAGATCGATGCGCAAGAGTGACATTAAATGGCTGCCTACTGCAAAATCGATATCAAAATGCTTGTAAAATATGAATTTATATGTTTATTTTAAAAGTAATACCCTTAAAACCTAGCTTAAAATCCAAACGCATATGGTTACCTTAATAAAAACCCCTTAAAATGTAGCTAAAGGTTGCAGCTTTATCAAATTAAATAAATAATTCCATTACTATTCGGCAATCATGAACAGATCGATGCGCAAGAGTGACATTAAATGGCTGCCTACTGCAAAATCGATATCAAAATGCTTGTAAAATATGAATTTATATGTTTATTTTAAAAGTAATACCCTTAAAACCTAGCTTAAAATCCAAACGCGTATGGTTACCTTAATAAAAACCCCTTAAAATGTAGCTAAAGGTTGCAGCTTTATCAAATTAAATCAATAATTCCATTACTATTCGGCAATCATGAACAGATCGATGCGCAAGAGTGACATTAAATGGCTGCCTACTGCAAAATCGATATCAAAATGCTTGTAAAATATGAATTTATATGTTTATTTTAAAAGTAATACCCTTAAAACCTAGCTTAAAATCCAAACGCGTATGGTCTGCTTAATAAAAACCCCTTAAAATGTAGCTAAAGGTTGCAGCTTTATCAAATTAAATCAATAATTCCATTACTATTCGGCAATCATGAACAGATCGATGCGCAAGAGTGACATTAAATGGCTGCCTACAGCAAAATCGATATCAAAATGCTTGTAAAATATGAATTTATATGTTTATTTTAAAAGTAATACCCTTAAAACCTAGCTTAAAATCCAAACGCGTATGGTTACCTTAATAAAAACCCCTTAAAATGTAGCTAAAGGTTGCAGCTTTATCAAATTAAATACTGCAAAATCGATATCAAAATGCTTGTAAAATATGAATTTATATGTTTATTTTAAAAGTAATACCCTTAAAACCTAGCTTAAAATCCAAACGCGTATGGTTACCTTAATAAAAACCCCTTAAAATGTAGCTAAAGGTTGCAGCTTTATCAAATTAAATCAATAATTCCATTACTATTCGGCAATCATGAACAGATCGATGCGCAAGAGTGACATTAAATGGCTGCCTACTGCAAAATCGATATCAAAATGCTTGTAAAATATGAATTTATATGTTTATTTTAAAAGTAATACCCTTAAAACCTAGCTTAAAATCCAAACGCGTATGGTTACCTTAATAAAAACCCCTTAAAATGTAGCTAAAGGTTGCAGCTTTATCAAATTAAATCAATAATTCCATTACTATTCGGCAATCATGAACAGATCGATGCGCAAGAGTGACATTAAATGGCTGCCTACTGCAAAATCGATATCAAAATGCTTGTAAAATATGAATTTATATGTTTATTTTAAAAGTAATACCCTTAAAACCTAGCTTAAAATCCAAACGCGTATGGTTACCTTAATAAAAACCCCTTAAAATGTAGCTAAAGGTTGCAGCTTTATCAAATTAAATCAATAATTCCATTACTATTCGGCAATCATGAACAGATCGATGCGCAAGAGTGACATTAAATGGCTGCCTACTGCAAAATCGATATCAAAATGCTTGTAAAATATGAATTTATATGTTTATTTTAAAAGTAATACCCTTAAAACCTAGCTTAAAATCCAAACGCGTATGGTTACCTTAATAAAAACCCCTTAAAATGTAGCTAAAGGTTGCAGCTTTATCAAATTAAATCAATAATTCCATTACTATTCGGCAATCATGAACAGATCGATGCGCAAGAGTGACATTAAATGGCTGCCTACTGCAAAATCGATATCAAAATGCTTGTAAAATATGAATTTATATGTTTATTTTAAAAGTAATACCCTTAAAACCTAGCTTAAAATCCAAACGCGTATGGTTACCTTAATAAAAACCCCTTAAAATGTAGCTAAAGGTTGCAGCTTTATCAAATTAAATCAATAATTCCATTACTATTCGGCAATCATGAACAGATCGATGCGCAAGAGTGACATTAAATGGCTGCCTACTGCAAAATCGATATCAAAATGCTTGTAAAATATGAATTTATATGTTTATTTTAAAAGTAATACCCTTAAAACCTTTATCAAATTAAATCAATAATTCCATTACTATTCGGCAATCATGAACAGATCGATGCGCAAGAGTGACATTAAATGGCTGCCTACTGCAAAATCGATATCAAAATGCTTGTAAAATATGAATTTATATGTTTATTTTAAAAGTAATACCCTTAAAACCTAGCTTAAAATCCAAACGCGTATGGTTACCTTAATAAAAACCCCTTAAAATGTAGCTAAAGGTTGCAGCTTTATCAAATTAAATCAATAATTCCATTACTATTCGGCAATTATGAACAGATCGATGCGCAAGAGTGACATTAAATGGCTGCCTACTGCAAAATCGATATCAAAATGCTTGTAAAATATGAATTTATATGTTTATTTTAAAAGTAATACCCTTAAAACCTAGCTTAAAATCCAAACGCGTATGGTTACCTTAATAAAAACCCCTTAAAATGTAGCTAAAGGTTGCAGCTTTATCAAATTAAATCAATAATTCCATTACTATTCGGCAATCATGAACAGATCGATGCGCAAGAGTGACATTAAATGGCTGCCTACTGCAAAATCGATATCAAAATGCTTGTAAAATATGAATTTATATGTTTATTTTAAAAGTAATACCCTTAAAACCTAGCTTAAAATCCAAACGCGTATGGTTACCTTAATAAAAACCCCTTAAAATGTAGCTAAAGGTTGCAGCTTTATCAAATTAAATCAATAATTCCATTACTATTCGGCAATCATGAACAGATCGATGCGCAAGAGTGACATTAAATGGCTGCCTACTGCAAAATCGATATCAAAATGCTTGTAAAATATGAATTTATATGTTTATTTTAAAAGTAATACCCTTAAAACCTAGCTTAAAATCCAAACGCGTATGGTTACCTTAATAAAAACCCCTTAAAATGTAGCTAAAGGTTGCAGCTTTATCAAATTAAATCAATAATTCCATTACTATTCGGCAATCATGAACAGATCGATGCGCAAGAGTGACATTAAATGGCTGCCTACTGCAAAATCGATATCAAAATGCTTGTAAAATATGAATTTATATGTTTATTTTAAAAGTAATACCCTTAAAACCTAGCTTAAAATCCAAACGCGTATGGTTACCTTAATAAAAACCCCTTAAAATGTAGCTAAAGGTTGCAGCTTTATCAAATTAAATCAATAATTCCATTACTATTCGGCAATCATGAACAGATCGATGCGCAAGAGTGACATTAAATGGCTGCCTACTGCAAAATCGATATCAAAATGCTTGTAAAATATGAATTTATATGTTTATTTTAAAAGTAATACCCTTAAAACCTAGCTTAAAATCCAAACGCGTATGGTTACCTTAATAAAAACCCCTTAAAATGTAGCTAAAGGTTGCAGCTTTATCAAATTAAATCAATAATTCCATTACTATTCGGCAATCATGAACAGATCGATGCGCAAGAGTGACATTAAATGGCTGCCTACTGCAAAATCGATATCAAAATGCTTGTAAAATATGAATTTATATGTTTATTTTAAAAGTAATACCCTTAAAACCTAGCTTAAAATCCAAACGCGTATGGTTACCTTAATAAAAACCCCTTAAAATGTAGCTAAAGGTTGCAGCTTTATCAAATTAAATCAATAATTCCATTACTATTCGGCAATCATGAACAGATCGATGCGCAAGAGTGACATTAAATGGCTGCCTACTGCAAAATCGATATCAAAATGCTTGTAAAATATGAATTTATATGTTTATTTTAAAAGTAATACCCTTAAAACCTAGCTTAAAATCCAAACGCGTATGGTTACCTTAATAAAAACCCCTTAAAATGTAGCTAAAGGTTGCAGCTTTATCAAATTAAATCAATAATTCCATTACTATTCGGCAATCATGAACAGATCGATGCGCAAGAGTGACATTAAATGGCTGCCTACTGCAAAATCGATATCAAAATGCTTGTAAAATATGAATTTATATGTTTATTTTAAAAGTAATACCCTTAAAACCTAGCTTAAAATCCAAACGCGTATGGTTACCTTAATAAAAACCCCTTAAAATGTAGCTAAAGGTTGCAGCTTTATCAAATTAAATCAATAATTCCATTACTATTCGGCAATCATGAACAGATCGATGCGCAAGAGTGACATTAAATGGCTGCCTACTGCAAAATCGATATCAAAATGCTTGTAAAATATGAATTTATATGTTTATTTTAAAAGTAATACCCTTAAAACCTAGCTTAAAATCCAAACGCGTATGGTTACCTTAATAAAAACCCCTTAAAATGTAGCTAAAGGTTGCAGCTTTATCAAATTAAATCAATAATTCCATTACTATTCGGCAATCATGAACAGATCGATGCGCAAGAGTGACATTAAATGGCTGCCTACTGCAAAATCGATATCAAAATGCTTGTAAAATATGAATTTATATGTTTATTTTAAAAGTAATACCCTTAAAACCTAGCTTAAAATCCAAACGCGTATGGTTACCTTAATAAAAACCCCTTAAAATGTAGCTAAAGGTTGCAGCTTTATCAAATTAAATCAATAATTCCATTACTATTCGGCAATCATGAACAGATCGATGCGCAAGAGTGACATTAAATGGCTGCCTACTGCAAAATCGATATCAAAATGCTTGTAAAATATGAATTTATATGTTTATTTTAAAAGTAATACCCTTAAAACCTAGCTTAAAATCCAAACGCGTATGGTTACCTTAATAAAAACCCCTTAAAATGTAGCTAAAGGTTGCAGCTTTATCAAATTAAATCAATAATTCCATTACTATTCGGCAATCATGAACAGATCGATGCGCAAGAGTGACATTAAATGGCTGCCTACTGCAAAATCGATATCAAAATGCTTGTAAAATATGAATTTATATGTTTATTTTAAAAGTAATACCCTTAAAACCTAGCTTAAAATCCAAACGCGTATGGTTACCTTAATAAAAACCCCTTAAAATGTAGCTAAAGGTTGCAGCTTTATCAAATTAAATCAATAATTCCATTACTATTCGGCAATCATGAACAGATCGATGCGCAAGAGTGACATTAAATGGCTGCCTACTGCAAAATCGATATCAAAATGCTTGTAAAATATGAATTTATATGTTTATTTTAAAAGTAATACCCTTAAAACCTAGCTTAAAATCCAAACGCGTATGGTTACCTTAATAAAAACCCCTTAAAATGTAGCTAAAGGTTGCAGCTTTATCAAATTAAATCAATAATTCCATTACTATTCGGCAATCATGAACAGATCGATGCGCAAGAGTGACATTAAATGGCTGCCTACTGCAAAATCGATATCAAAATGCTTGTAAAATATGAATTTATATGTTTATTTTAAAAGTAATACCCTTAAAACCTAGCTTAAAATCCAAACGCGTATGGTTACCTTAATAAAAACCCCTTAAAATGTAGCTAAAGGTTGCAGCTTTATCAAATTAAATCAATAATTCCATTACTATTCGGCAATCATGAACAGATCGATGCGCAAGAGTGACATTAAATGGCTGCCTACTGCAAAATCGATATCAAAATGCTTGTAAAATATGAATTTATATGTTTATTTTAAAAGTAATACCCTTAAAACCTAGCTTAAAATCCAAACGCGTATGGTTACCTTAATAAAAACCCCTTAAAATGTAGCTAAAGGTTGCAGCTTTATCAAATTAAATCAATAATTCCATTACTATTCGGCAATCATGAACAGATCGATGCGCAAGAGTGACATTAAATGGCTGCCTACTGCAAAATCGATATCAAAATGCTTGTAAAATATGAATTTATATGTTTATTTTAAAAGTAATACCCTTAAAACCTAGCTTAAAATCCAAACGCGTATGGTTACCTTAATAAAAACCCCTTAAAATGTAGCTAAAGGTTGCAGCTTTATCAAATTAAATCAATAATTCCATTACTATTCGGCAATCATGAACAGATCGATGCGCAAGAGTGACATTAAATGGCTGCCTACTGCAAAATCGATATCAAAATGCTTGTAAAATATGAATTTATATGTTTATTTTAAAAGTAATACCCTTAAAACCTAGCTTAAAATCCAAACGCGTATGGTTACCTTAATAAAAACCCCTTAAAATGTAGCTAAAGGTTGCAGCTTTATCAAATTAAATCAATAATTCCATTACTATTCGGCAATCATGAACAGATCGATGCGCAAGAGTGACATTAAATGGCTGCCTACTGCAAAATCGATATCAAAATGCTTGTAAAATATGAATTTATATATTTATTTTAAAAGTAATACCCTTAAAACCTAGCTTAAAATCCAAACGCGTATGGTTACCTTAATAAAAACCCCTTAAAATGTAGCTAAAGGTTGCAGCTTTATCAAATTAAATCAATAATTCCATTACTATTCGGCAATCATGAACAGATCGATGCGCAAGAGTGACATTAAATGGCTGCCTACTGCAAAATCGATATCAAAATGCTTGTAAAATATGAATTTATATGTTTATTTTAAAAGTAATACCCTTAAAACCTAGCTTAAAATCCAAACGCGTATGGTTACCTTAATAAAAACCCCTTAAAATGTAGCTAAAGGTTGCAGCTTTATCAAATTAAATCAATAATTCCATTACTATTCGGCAATCATGAACAGATCGATGCGCAAGAGTGACATTAAATGGCTGCCTACTGCAAAATCGATATCAAAATGCTTGTAAAATATGAATTTATATGTTTATTTTAAAAGTAATACCCTTAAAACCTAGCTTAAAATCCAAACGCGTATGGTTACCTTAATAAAAACCCCTTAAAATGTAGCTAAAGGTTGCAGCTTTATCAAATTAAATCAATAATTCCATTACTATTCGGCAATCATGAACAGATCGATGCGCAAGAGTGACATTAAATGGCTGCCTACTGCAAAATCGATATCAAAATGCTTGTAAAATATGAATTTATATGTTTATTTTAAAAGTAATACCCTTAAAACCTAGCTTAAAATCCAAACGCGTATGGTTACCTTAATAAAAACCCCTTAAAATGTAGCTAAAGGTTGCAGCTTTATCAAATTAAATCAATAATTCCATTACTATTCGGCAATCATGAACAGATCGATGCGCAAGAGTGACATTAAATGGCTGCCTACTGCAAAATCGATATCAAAATGCTTGTAAAATATGAATTTATATGTTTATTTTAAAAGTAATACCCTTAAAACCTAGCTTAAAATCCAAACGGGTATGGTTACCTTAATAAAAACCCCTTAAAATGTAGCTAAAGGTTGCAGCTTTATCAAATTAAATCAATAATTCCATTACTATTCGGCAATCATGAACAGATCGATGCGCAAGAGTGACATTAAATGGCTGCCTACTGCAAAATCGATATCAAAATGCTTGTAAAATATGAATTTATATGTTTATTTTAAAAGTAATACCCTTAAAACCTAGCTTAAAATCCAAACGCGTATGGTTACCTTAATAAAAACCCCTTAAAATGTAGCTAAAGGTTGCAGCTTTATCAAATTAAATCAATAATTCCATTACTATTCGGCAATCATGAACAGATCGATGCGCAAGAGTGACATTAAATGGCTGCCTACTGCAAAATCGATATCAAAATGCTTGTAAAATATGAATTTATATGTTTATTTTAAAAGTAATACCCTTAAAACCTAGCTTAAAATCCAAACGCGTATGGTTACCTTAATAAAAACCCCTTAAAATGTAGCTAAAGGTTGCAGCTTTATCAAATTAAATCAATAATTCCATTACTATTCGGCAATCATGAACAGATCGATGCGCAAGAGTGACATTAAATGGCTGCCTACTGCAAAATCGATATCAAAATGCTTGTAAAATATGAATTTATATGTTTATTTTAAAAGTAATACCCTTAAAACCTAGCTTAAAATCCAAACGCGTATGGTTACCTTAATAAAAGTTCAGTTCAGTTTTGTCACTCATCGAGGTCGGACGTGTGTCATATTCGCTGCTCATCTTCGTCAGCATGGCAAGCTGCTTTAACCCATATAGGCCCAGAGATATTTTTTTTGTTAATATTCAAATGAAACATTCTTTTTTAGCGTTAAATGAGGTTGGAGAATTGAAATTTGGGGTCAAAAAAATTTTCCGATTTTTAGTTTTCGAGATATTTGGTGTTCGATTAATCGAACGCTGGGCACCACTTGGCATTTTTTTGTATGATTGATGTATGCATTGAGTTGGTACTAAATAAATAACTGATCATTGACCAGTACTATAAATTCATAGTTTATTCCATATTTTTTTCTAAATGATATGGTTCAAAACAATGAGTGTGAAGTGCAACGTTACATCTCTTACACAACTACGAAATAGGTTTATGGCAAGCCTTGCATCTCCATTTCTTATTGTTTTCTGTTATAATAAGATGTTGCCCCTTTGTTCGGGGGGAAGGTGTTTTGGTTAAACCTTCTTTGAAAACTCTGATGGCACCTCAAATAAACTCCCTTCGTCGCTATCACTAGATGATTCTCCTTCATCCGGGTCATTAGGAGAGAGTAAGCAACCTCTGCCCGAAAGTCTTTTCCAAGTCAAGTTTCCATGCGTTAACAATGGCTGAATTTAAAACAGATATAAATAATGGTCAATACCACTTCTTAGATCGAATAGCAATATAATAGTTCTGCGCAGCATTATCATAATCCACCCCATCCATCCATCTGCTATAATTTTTCAACAGTTGCGGTTGGTTATAGTTGACAAAGCGACCAGGTGCAACAATTTTCCCAGCAATTGTTTTCGGTTACTTCCATCTTTTTGTAGGTACTGTTGGTAAGATTTGGTCGAAGTTCGTTGCAACCGTGACTTCGCTGTTGTCCTGCCAACCACAAATCAAAATCTTATTATGGTCGTCAAATTGGAAATTATGGTCGCCGTTCATAGTTCACGTTGAAACTGTTGCTGCGACAAAGATATTTCAAATAAAATCTTTTGATTCGAATATAAAAGAAATAGTAATTAGCGCCCAGCGTTCGATTAATCGAACACCTGACTATAAATATATATTCTGACTATAATATTGGCTTTATGCGAAAAGTGTAAATATGTTTTTAAGAGTTTGATCAATTTGTAACAAGACTGCATAATTACTTTTTTTAATATTATTGTTTTTTTATGTTTTTCGATACTTTTCAAATTATGTCAAAAATTACCTTTTGTTTGGGGAATTCCTACAACAGGAAAGGGGTGTGGGAAATGGATATATTTATTTCGTATTATACAAAATACATCATACCATCATATCATGCAAGAAGTGCGCGTTTAAAATTAAAGAACAGCCCAAAAAAATTTTTGGAAAATGCTAAAATTTATTGTTCGATTAATCGAACATTGGGCCGATATGGGTTAAATGCAAACTGCCTTGCTCTACTGCTGATTCTGCGCCGTGTGGCACTTGTTGCACTTCGTGGCATCTAAAGTGCGCCAGACTGAATGTTGCTGCTGATTTTTTCAAATCAAATCCAAATTTGATTTTCTGCTGCGACTCGTGTATCGCCTCTCCGCGCGCACCTTGCGCTTCTTTTGTGCCGTTATTCCTCGACAAATTGAGTGAGTTGCGTGACCTTTGTGGCTCACTTAAAACGTCACACTCTGAGCATTTGAGTGTTGACAAGCTGATTCCGAGCTCGCGACCGGCTGCTAAATCGGTTGTTACCCGCTCCCGTGCCAAGGTGGCTGATGTTCGTATGCCTGCTGCTAAGGAAGCCTCTACTGCCTCCTCCTCGCCGCTGCCGCCTAAAGTTGCGAGTAAGACCGTGCGTTCTCAATCTCCCGCTATCACCGCTTATGCTGCGCACGCTGTTTCGTCGTCACGCTCTCCCGCTACAAGTGATTTAAATGCTGTTCCTGCTGCTCATACTTCTTCCTCGCTGCTGTGCGTAAATTCGTCGCCTGCTGTTGTTTGCATAAATGCTCCGCCTTGTGAAGGGGTTGTGCCTGTTGCTGCTGCTGCTGTTCGTGCTCTCGCGTCGTCGGCTGTTGCTGGGATCGCGCCGCTTGCTGATACAGAAATTTCTGCCGGATTAACGCCACTAGATGCTGAGCCCTCTGCCGTGCGACATCCCACTACACCGCCTGCGTTGCCGAACCATCAGACTACTGAGTGGATAAAGGTGAAGAAGAACAATAGGAAGAAACAACCTGTTGTTGTTGGTTCTAACCCGAGCTCTGAGCTCGATGTTGCGGTTCGATTAAAGTGGCTGCACATATCGTCTTTTGTGCCTTCAGTAAATGCAGAAAATATTATTAATTATGTTGCTAAACATGCGTGCATAGATAAACAGCTCCTCCGCTGCTATAAGTTAGTGAAAAAAGATGCCTCTTTGGACACATTAAGGCGGGTCAATTTTAAGCTTGGCGTCCCTGATTCGGCTTACGAGAAGCCGATATCTGGCCAGCCAACGTGAACGTACGTCCGTTTCAGTTTTTTCTGAAGCCCAGTCTTCAACCTCCGCTCCCGTAACGAGTGCTAATGGTAAACTTTTTGTTCCTGTGGTTCCTGATGTTAAGCGCTTGAAAATCTATTTCCAAAACATTTCTGGGCTTAGAACTAAGTCACAGATTTTGCGGTTATTTAGTTCGCATCTTGACTACGACATTATTGTAATCGTTGAGACTTGGCTGAATGTAAAGTTCTTCAGCGATGAGTTTTTTGATTCCAATCTCTACGATGTGTTTCGTAAAGACAGGGATTTTAATCTAACTGGCTGTGCTAGGGGTGGTGGTGTTCTTATTGCTGTGCAATGTAAGCATCAGGCTTCTGTGGTTGCACTTAAATATCAGAATACGCTACTTGATCAACTTTGTGTTTACATTAGGGGTATTTCCGACTCCCTTTTTGTTTGTGCTTCATACATTCCGCCTAACAGTAGCCACAACCTCTACACTGCCCATGTTGACAATGTCACAACACTAGCTCAGAACAATGCAAGGGGTGATCATCTTTGCGTGCTAGGGGACTTTAACCTATGTAATATTAATTGGTCTCGCACTATTTCCAAAGCTGCTCTTATTGCCTTTGATGTCAATAGTATCAGTGAAACTTATCTAGTAGATAGTTGCTTAAGTATAGATCTCATGCAAATTAATTGTTTTCCAAATAAACTAGGTCGTACTTTAGATTTAATATTCCTAAGTAACACTGTACATTTTTCTTTACTTGAATGTACTTTTCCCATTAGTAAACCTGATATGCATCATATACCTCTTGTGCTTGATCTGGAATTTTATACATTTTCTAAAGTCAGTAATATTAATTCAAAATCATCCCTTAATTTTAAGCGATGCGATTTTTTGAAACTGAATGATCTTTTGATGAACATAAATTGGGATAATTTGTTTCTTCATCTTGATGTTGCTAAGTGTTTTGAGATCTTTAGGACTACTGTGGTAGAGGTCTGCCAAAGCATATGCCCTGCTATAACGAAAAAACAATATAAAGTGCCTTGGCACAATGCTGCTCTGTTGAAACTTCGCAACAAGAGGAACAAATTTCATCGTAAATTCAAGAAAAGCAACAATTTTGCTTATTACGACCTGTATAAAAAATATTCTAAGAAATTCCTATGTTTGGATAAATTTCTGCATAAAAATTATATCCTTAGCTTTGAGTCCAACATTAAATCTAACCCGAAAGCATTTTGGAATTTCGTTAACTCGAAAAAATCCTGCTCCAGTTTTCCCTCGGCACTTTTCCTTGGCGAGATAGCTGCCAATACTCCTGTCGACTCAGCTAATCTCTTTGCGTCGTTTTTTAAGTCCAATTTCACAGATGGACTTAGTAGCGATGATAATGTCTCGTTCAATATAAACCAATCTCTCGATTT